>JAYRBW010080195.1:0-23798 GCA_036023295.1 Invenusta paracnida | reverse complement strand
CTTTGTTCTCGAAATGCGTAGGTGCGTGGGCGGAGGGGGGGGGTCTTTGTTCTCGAAATGCGTAGGTGCGTGGGCGGGGGGGGTCTTTGTTCTCGTGCCACTCCTTCCCTACTACTAATGTAATGCAGTAATAATGTGTATACTCGTATCAATGAATTCATTCGTACTTTCTTATTGTCAACTCATATTATAATAATCAGTGTGTATATGTACGTACTTTGTATATTCGTATGTATAATTATTACGAAAAAATAAATTCAAATAATAATGTAAATAATATACAAAAACACTATACAAATGTATAATATTTAGTTTTATGTAGATAAAATACAATATATATTAATATATTAATAACAATCTGATGATGTTATTATTTTTAATTTGTTTTTTACTTTCGTCTTTAAGACCTCCAGTTGTAAATTTTTATTTGTAATAATATTCAGAAAAACAAAAATAATATAAATATTTTCACAAAAATATTAAGGTATGTTTATATTTTTTTATTATAAAAATAATATTATTTAATTTTTAACCATAATTTTAACAAATCGGAAATGAAATTACCAAAATTGCAAGCAAAAAGGCAGGCTTTAACGTATATATAAGAAATTTAACATTTTAAATTTTAATATAATAATTCATAAAACTCATTTAATGACTTATTCGGATTCATACAGTTAAGCTAAATTTTGAAATGAATATCACTAAATTGATAAATTTTTTAAAAATAAGACAACTTTTTGACATTACTATGAAATTATATAATTGAATCGAATTATTATTTATGCACCGATGTTGAAAATATGATATATTTATTTAAATATATTTATGAGTAAATCGAGAATAAGTAGGCGGTTAAACTTGTCAGCAGTCATTACGACTCGATTATGTCATTAACCAGCATCCAGATATCACAAAGGGCGATTCAGATTGTTACATTACATTATGTGTAAAAAATAGTAAAATTACTTTTTACAACATATGCCGAAAATGAAAACTACACGTTATAAAGCAATATATATTAATATGATTTCCTATTTCATTGAAGTTGGATTTCTGCATTAAACAATTTAATGTATTAATATGGCTTATTCTGTATAATTAGATTATATTTAGCACAACTCGTTCTTATTTTGCAATTTGTGTATTTTAAAAGTTATAAATAAATTTTGTGATCCACGCAAAACTTAACCTATGAGGAATAAACTTTTCATCAATTATCTGAAAACCATAGAGAATTGTCGAGAAAAGTTTTGTACATGTCAATTATACTCAATTAAACCAAACAATGTTGAAAACTGTTTTGTCTTCCGTAGAGTAGATAATCAGAAATTATTAAATATTAGGGAGATGTTTAGTTATAATATGTAATTAGAGTATAAAAAGAGTATTTAAAAATTGGTAATATTCCGAAAAAGTTGAAAATATTTGGAAATATAATAAAACACTTCCGTATATGTTTTACACATTTGTTTTAACAGATCAAGTTAATGATAGGTACAGGGTGTTCCAAAAAAAACGCAACTCATATTAAACAAAAAACAATAAATGTATCAACAATGTTAATATTAAACAAAACAATACCTATAGCAAATGTTCTATATGTCCACCTTCAGTCTGTTGTTTAATACGAACATTTTGTGAAATAACTGAGTTGCGCTTTTTTGGAACATCCCGTATTACTGTATATAAAATATTTCTTCTAAAATCAATAAATAATAATTTAATCAAATTAGAAAGTGAAGGGCAGTTTCTTGAATCATGAACAGATGTGTTTGATGCAACGGAATTATAAAATTTCTTGTTTATAATGTTATTTTAATAATTGCAATTGTATTTTATAAAAATTTAAATAACTATATGTATAACATGTATATAAATTTTGTTGCAATATTAGTTAAAACACTTTTTTTTACGATGTTTTGAATTCAATGAAAATACAGAAATTTGTAGTAAATGTGTTTGGCGACAGAATGCGTTTTTATTCTAATATAAATATATGCAAAATATTTCTATAAATGTAAATCATAAAGTAAAGATTACTCCCCCCCCTTCCTTACTCTATGGTGTAAAATATGTTTACTGTTGGTGAAATTCTGTATTTTTCTGGACACTACAAATCTTATATTTTTATAGATATTTATGGGTGGCAAGGAGGTAGACTATTGGATTGCCAAAGAGATGGAACTCATTGGGAGTAGGTTCAAAGTCAATATCCGACCAAATTTAATTAAATTTATATTAAATGTTTTAATATTTTCCCTTAGTATTCTATATACCTATGGAATACAAACGTTAGTTTTAATGAATGAGTAGTAAATAGGTAGGTACTTAAGTTATTTTGAATTGTTAGATAAAATTATAAAATTATAAATATATAAATTATATTTGTACAATACATAAAATGTTACATGAATAGATTTTTAAATGATTATGTAAGACATCGGGATGATATAAAAACAAAAGCAATAGTTTTTAAAATCACAGATATAAATATATAATTGATGTCGATTTCATCAAGTTTTTAATTATTGAAGTAAGAAAATTGATGATTTTAAATTTCTTTTTCATAAATGGTAAAAATAATAACAATTAAGTAGTTACCAATACTTTATAATACATAATACTGTATTATATTATTTATTTTTTAAACAGCGGTCACATATAAAAAACAAACAGATAAATGATATTATTTTATATATGTAACAGAAATATAAATAAATATGTGAATATATTTGTAAATAGAAAAAAATATTCCTTTGTAATGCCAACACTATCTGTTTCCAAAAATCTCTAGCTCATGAAATTATAAAAAATGAAAAATGAAATGAAATAATTTAATATGAATTTATTGTCGATATTTGAAATGACGATTAACACATTATAATATTCAATAAAATATCTCAAATCGGATTACCAAAAGGCATATGATATTATATTAAATCTGTAGGAATAAA
Source organism: Invenusta paracnida (assembly GCA_036023295.1). Taxonomy (NCBI): domain Eukaryota; kingdom Metazoa; phylum Platyhelminthes; order Proseriata; family Coelogynoporidae; genus Invenusta; species Invenusta paracnida. The sequence continues at coordinate 20,841 of JAYRBW010080195.1, read as the reverse complement.
TTTTGAATTTTTTTTTCAAGTATTTATATGTATGTTGAAATATAATATAGCATTATATATCCCTTTCAACTCCGTTGAATAAAATATCTCTACGGATAATTGAAATACAAGCTATTAAATGACGAAAAAGAAATTAAAAGAAACTATTTCTGGAAAATAATATAAAAAAGGAATATTACACTTGAAAACCTTTTTATTAATTTTAATTCATTTTGTAATAATGTTTGTGCGTTAATATTATTGGTTTGTAATGGCATTTATTCATATTTAATGATATTGAAAAGGTCAATTAATATATTATATTAATTAATTCCAAAAGATATAATTTAAAATTAAAATAAATAGTAATATATATATGTATGTATAATGCTATAGAATTAAACTATTAGAATAAGTATACAATAATTTTTAAAACAATACGCGTCTAGTGGGAATTATTTGTGTCACTATGATTTATTGTTTTTCTTTAACTGATTTTAATCCTATGTATATTAAATAAAAATTTTTTATAGAATTATCGGTTTTTGAAATAGCTCATTATTTAACATTTATTGCTTTATTAGAGATAGTAATCATATTTTTCATATTGTACTGTTACACGTACATATTGCTACACTAATTGTTACACAGATTGTTTAATTATAGGTATGGATAGTATGGACTTGTTGTAAATTTATATAAATTATAAATTTAACTTCAAAATTTTTATTGGGTAAAATTTCGATCTATAGAATATTAATAAAATAATTGTACCTAAATATACAATCATAAAAAGTAAAATTCCGACTTTGGCTTGAAATTTAAATATAAATCACGAAAAAGAATATTTATTAGTTTTCATAAGTTAAATAAAAATATATTTTAAATGAGGTCAACAATTTTAATAAGTGGTCTAACTTTAGAATATTAGAAATACATAACAGATAATATATAAGAAATAGACTACGAATTTTTTGTTTATTATTATTTATTGTTGGACTTGAAATTTAACCATTGTCTTTATTCTCAATAGACTAATGACATTTGAGTAATAAAAGAAAATAATAAATTGGCAGGGGATTTGATTGATTTGCCAAATAAAATACGGTCAATGAAAATAACATCAACTAAAAGCAACCGTTATCGCTGCGACAACAATACTGTGTTCATCACGCAAATAGAATTTGTGACACAATACATTAGTGTATTTATACATGAATAACATAAATAAATGAAATATATGCTAATGAATAAAGATTAACAGTTATTTATACAGTTTTAAAACGTGATATGAGCCACAATTTATATATAAATCTCGATTGAGATAAGGATTTAAAATTTTATGTGAAGTGATAACAACTCGTATTACTAGTAGAAAAACTAGTTTAACGATAAACTTTAAACAGTAAAATGTTTTCTTTAACTTAACACAGGCATTACCAAAATATAGTAAAATTAAGATATAATAGTTATTATCATTACTAGGAACAGAATTAAAAACGTTATTAGAATTTGAATTTCTAGTAATTGTACTTTTAATGATTTTTCTATTTTGGATACCATTAAATGTAAATTAGATTCATCTTTTAAGTTATTACTTCATATAAAAATTTGGGTTCTAACCGTAATTTATTTTATTATGACTTTCCTTCGTTTTAAAATTTCAGAAATAATTTCTGATCTTTATTCACTAGTTTAATTTTTGTAATTTTCCTTATAACGTCCATGTATAAATATACAGATGTACGGTGTCACAAATTTTCTTTTCTTGATGATGATGTTTGCTGCAGCGGAACATGTTTCTGTTTTATTGTTGTTTTGCAAATAGGTCACATTTTTGGACTAAATATATCTAAATTTAACAAACGAAAAAGTATATAATAGGTATTATATAGTGTACAAAAAAATTACATCACGTGGTTAAATAAACTATTGGATAAATTATTTAAAACACATTAAAACTAGTCAACGCGAAATTTTCAGTATAGTCAGATGAATAATTAAATCCTTTCCTATGACACCCTCCACCTTACCAAACTTTTCAAAAAGTAAAAAAGTAATCAGTTGGATTGGATAAATAATTGACCTTCTAACTCAATATAAAAGATATTTGATGTATTTTCCAATGGAACTGTTTAAAGATAAACAAATAAGAAATACGTAGTGAGACAATTTTTATTTCCACATACATACCTATAATATTGTATATCATTACAATATATAAAGGGAGCAGGGTTCATTATACTGACAAATACAAATATGAAGAAGACAGTATATAAATAGTAATGTTATAACTGTGTCATTAAACTTGAAAACTAATAAGTTTCTTGCTTTTTTATTAGTTTGTTGTTGCTAGACACATATTGTAAAAGCGAGAATATAAACCGAAGTTTATTACAGATAAAGAAAGGTACCTGATTATAGGATGCGAGTATATTCTTCAGATATTAAACTCAAATCAACAAAGATGCCGGGAAAATCAGGCTTGTTTTCAGACAGAAGCCAAAAAATGTTATAATTTAACACGGAGCACATTTTTTGTTTACTCACAAATTCTTTTATTTGTTGTCTTAGAGTTTGCTTAAATATAGTTTATTTATCTATAATTCATGAATTTTTCTTTAAACAAATTTTAATATTAAAATACCTTAAAGTGAAGGGAACATAACATTTATATAAGAGGAAATATTAGTAAAAAGGATTATATTTTACGCTAACATACTAATTCATATGATAATTTAAATAAAAAGAAATACTACCAATTGACACCTAAATAATAAATATTTACTACTTTGTTAGTATTACACATGAATAATTTAAAATGATTATGCTACTGATAAATAATTATATATATATAATATAATTCGGTCTACATGGTAACTAAACTTACAAATATAACTAAACACAAATTAAGCTATTATAGGAAACTGTGGAATATAATTGTTTATATAGATTTGGAACACTCACAATATGACAAGATGGCAACACATATTAGATAATAGCAAAGAGTTCAACAGTATTATTTCCTTCGTGGAAATATATGGGTACTATTTATTACTAAAATTATTATAACAACTAATCGATTCGATCGATCAAAGGCTCATTTCGCTAAATAAATTTGCAGGATAAGAAAGCAGGAGGATAAGTAAGAAATTGTTTTGGTAAATTTGAACAGAAGATGGGCAGTTTTATTTACGGTAATGTTAGCCGGTTTGTAGGTGAGAAACGTCGCAATGGTTACTGGTAAAAATTATACATACAACAACCGCGGATACCAAGCCTGCAGCACAGAACAGCGGGGTATCTCTTGGACACAGACATCGGCTCGTCATCTTGCTCCTCTACTACCATTGGTGCGATGGGTTCGAGGAAGTCACTGCTACGCTTGTTGTACCAGTAGTCGCGATAGTAAGACTGCCGGCAACAACCCTGAATGCCCAGCCGACAGCAAAGGTTTGTGGGATAATATGAGGAACGCTTCACTTCGGCAGACCGCTTCATGACGTCTTCGTAGTCGGATGGGAAAGGGGAGAATGTGAGGGCACGAACTTGGCGATGACCGGAGCAGAGTAGGCAGCAGGACTCGTCACCATAGCGGGAACAGCATTTGCAGGCGTAGGCTGGTAGACTGCGTTTAACTATAGCGTCTACCTGTTGAGGCAGGAGAAAATCAATAAGCAACCCGCGCTTCCAATTGGAATATAATATGTAGGTATAATTTCAACCAATCAAATAAGTCGAGAAATATCTTAAGTTAATGTGAAAATAAGTCAATCAAGTAATTTGATAATTACCACGAGATTACCGAGTTACCTTATTATCCCCATTCCTTTGTTGGAATAATTAGTCAAGATATTATATACCCAATTGCGAAATATATATAGAAATTAATCAATATTGTAAAATATGCATAATAAAAATGTAGGTATATGAAATTGCTTGTTCAAATAAACACTTTCTTTAAATGATATTCTAAATTAAATACCCGTAAAACAATTACAGCCAAACGTAATGAACTTTAAGATAATCATTACTTATTGAAAATTAAATATATATAAAAAAAGTTAATTATTGTGTGACCTCCAAATATGTAAAAGTTATTAATACTTTTGAAGAAAATTTCCATAACATTAATATTTAATCTCTTAAATATAAAAAATAATTAAAACTTTTTGTTAAACAATCAAACACATTTTACAATGTAATATTTTATCATTTATTTTTATTCATCAAACATATAAACAATAGTAATCTCATTTCACATTTCTATATGTTTCCATTTTAATATATAATTTTAAATGATAATAATGAATTATATTTTATAAAAAATGTAACATATACATTGAAATATATATATCTATATATTTTATGCAAGAAAACTTATTTTTATTGTACTTCTAAAATTATTATATGAAATTAATCAACATCGAATAAGAGTTTCGTCAATTTTTCCATTTATATATATATGCGATTGAGATATATACAGGTATATATGCATTTTAATATAAAAAGTATGCTTTAGTCATTTTATACAAAAGGATTCATTTTTAGAGTGCGGTTACATGACCACCTATTTGTTCCATTTTGATTCAATTGTTAATGTAAATCACAGAAAAATGCGGGATTAAAAATAACATGAATAGGGTTAAAAAAATTATTTTATCATGACATTTAAAACCTTTGTTGAAGTTAAAATATTTATTATTAACTAATATTTTTTTATTAATATGTCATTAAGTTTGAAAAAATGTATTCATTAAAAAACGAGATTTTATAAAGTAAATAGCTGTACGTGAGGGATGGATAGGGCAAGCATATAGGGCAAAAGTGGATTCTACCTCTTTATGTATTAAGTGTTTCTGAGTAAGAATATTATTTCAATTAGTTTAAAGTTGAATGAAAACTTCTTTGGCTTTTCTATGACGATTCTATGGCTTAATATCCACAATTTCAATTATATTTATTAAGTTTGGTTCACACTTTAAACAACTTTTTTGCAGTTGAGATTTCAAAAAAAGAACAATACTTTAAAATTTATAGTAGATATCCTTAATTCGTCAATAATAGTGATACAATATACATATATTTTTAAACATTAACGCAAATGCTTAAATAACTGATGCACCAAAGCATTTGTACGAAGCCGGGACAATACAGATATTATTAAAATTGATTGAAATCTAGTTTTTAAGTTATGCAATATTTCCTGCAAGTCACCCCTGTCGGATGTAAAAGAATCTTTTCTTTCAAAGATTTTGTACATTTCAAATGCTCAGAAAAATACATTTTTATATTTTTATTAGTGCTATTCTTTAAAAAATGAATAAAAAATATAAAAAATGGTATATTTTTTATTTTAAAAATTTGCTTCGATATTTTAGTCTATAAAAAAAGAAATTTTATTTATATATATATATATCATTTATATATATATTTTATCATGATTAATATTTTTACAATAAAGAAAGTTATACTTAATATCAATAAAATAATTAATTTTGTAGGTTTCGTGTTTCGTGTTTCGTGTTTCATGTTTCTTATTCTTTTTTTTAATACTATAGATTTATACATCGCATTAATAGCACACTGAAGATCTTTGTAATCTTAGATGATTAAGTAGTACAATATATATCAAAAAGGTTTACATAATTACAGATATATGAAGCTATGTACCTATAGTTTCTAAATAATAAACAAAATTAAGTGCTCATACATAATTATTAATTCAGTTTTTTAATAGTGTATTTTAGGAAGGTCATATTTTTATATTATATACAAATGAGAATGGAAATCCCATATGATTTGCGTTTCACAAAAAATCTAAAAATATTTGCTTACCTTATGAGTAGATAAAAATATAAGGTTTATAATTTTTCATTTGTTTTTCTTAAATTCATCACAATAATTGTATTCATCATTTGAGAAATAAAAATGCATTACGGTGAGTTATACAATATGTACATTTTAGTTAAAAATGGCGCTTACAGTTTTTTTATGGCCATGTTATCTGCTTATAACTTAGTTCAGTAGTTCACAAATTCCGTTTTAAAGTATTAATTAGATTGCAATAGAATAATAATAATAATATTAATAAATAGTAATAATTAGATTGCTAATATATTGTTTAAGCTTGTATTTTATAAGAATACAATGACGAAACGGTGCTGTTCAGCATTCCCTGTATTGTTGCTTGTGTTATACGTTAATAGGATATAACTAACAACTTACAATTCTCTATTTCATAATTTTATTAAATTTATTTTTAAATTTTAAATGTAATATGCAAATAAGTAAAATAAAATGTTGGAACATTTCTGCTTACTTTGTGATGATATTGAATTTTTGTGGATTTTATATATTACAGGTGTAATTGATAAGATGCTTTGTTGAATATTGTAGTAAAATTCTAATATGAATTAAAAGTTTGACATAGTGTTCCGTTGTTTCAAAGCGGCGATGTGAAATGACGAGTTTCCAAAGTTGTTTATTTTCATTCTTCATTTTCACTCATTCAGTAAAGAATTGTTTACATTTTAAATACAATATACGATGATGAAAATGGAATTTTACTTTATCTAAGTTATACCTATATACGTTAAGGGCATAGAAATAGACGTAGCGTTAGGGTTAGGTTATCTAGAAGGGACATTGCCTACACATCGCTAATAGTACGATGGCACCAAATGCTATCTATCCTGTATTAATAAATGGCGGCCAACAAATACGTCTATTTCTCTGGTTAAGGGTCGCAGTAATTGAGCATTTCATTAAAAAAATGTCACTAACTTAAGTTAAGGTATGTAATTGTAGTAAATATGAAATTAAAATTTTTATAATGAATTTATTATTAATAATTATAGTTAATAATTGTTATAGAAAAGATATTAAAAGCATATATATGAAAATAAATAACCCTTTGTCATTCGTAAAACTAGCTTCTGTTAACCAGACAATTGTAAATTATGCGTATTGAAAATTAAAATATGTTACGTTAGAAAAATTACTATAATTAATTAATTGCCATAAAATTGATGAATAACAAAATGGAGAAATTATAAATAGATATTAGGCTACATTGCAAAAATAAATATCATATTACTATTAAGCATATCTTTATTAAAAGAGTCTGAGGCGTTTATTTAATAATTTATCATTGTCTTTTGTGTGCATTTTAATTTTAATTTTATATGTAATAGTGAATAATATATATTATGCATAATATAATAGTAATTCATATTTAAAAAGTATTTAAGGTATTTGAGGTACTCAGCAGAACATTTAAACCCTGAATCATCGGAAGCAGGAAAATATAACTACTGAACAACATAAATATTGCTTATATCAAGATTATCATTAATTTTTATCAATAAGAAACGGTATAAAAGGAATTGTAAAATATCAGTCGACTCGTCATTTTTGTCAGAATGAGCTGCTGCAGATCTTGTTATTTTATTGTTAATTTTGACTACTGACCGATTTTGGTTTTTAAATAATACATCAATGTAAATTTCTTTGTCAATATTTCGATGAAACTCTTAATTTTGTAAAATATTGTCGGATCATTTCATATTCGTTGATCTCTTCCTATTAGTTTTAATAAAATTATGCACAAATAGATTGAACACAGAAATAATTTGACTCTTTATTGACAGTTGTGTAATATGTTGGCGTATTCATGTCTATAACTGTATGAATACAAGTGAATACTTAACTGTCGACCTAGTTTTATTACTATAAAGACACTATTTTATAATAATATAATCGTATATATATATATCACAAAATTATTGTTAACCAAATACAATAATCGAAAAATATATTATTTTTAAGAATAACAAGCCAGGCTGATTGTGTAATATTACCTAAAAAGCTCGTTCAATTTTAATTAATTTAAATATTTTAATCACCTTCAACTCAGTTTTCAGCTCGCTTTCACTTGTGCAACTTTTCTACGTTTTGCACAGTTCTTTTGTGGTCTATTTTAAAAAATATTTACATTTTTATATAAAATAAATACGATATTATCTGGGATATACATACGAGTATTCTCTTTTACTTACTAAAGTGCGACAAATATGAAACGTGTGAAGATATTCGTAAATGCACCTGAATTGTAACATATTTTGACATATTGACATATATATTTAAGACAAATACACTTACATAGTCATTCTGAGCGCTGACTTCATTTGCAACAATTAATAGAGTTAGAGTCACTGCAAGACTGATAAGCCAGTATGTTGAGGTTGCCATTGGAGAATTGTGGACTGAAATAATGTGAAAAATCCCATGAATAAATTAGCAATAAAAATATGCGTCCTAATTCGTTGTAAACTCATTTTATAATTTGAAAATCCACAAAAATCAAAATATATCAAAATATATCCAGATAATCTATTTAACTAAAAATTAAAAAAAACTATTAACACGACTTATTTCATAAACTAATAAAATATATATCTGATTAAAAACATTGTAATATAGACAAAGCTATCCTGTACATCATGTATATCATCCTATATATCGATATCATCAAATGATGTTCATATGTTGACTAATATTCGAGATTATTGATCAATATACGAGTATATAATAATAATATATATTATCCAGTTTATTGAAATATATAATCAAAATTAAAATCAAAAATGAATGAAACAATAAATGAATGAAACAATAAAACAATTGATACACATATTTTATAAAAGTATTTAGCACGAAGTTTGATGTTTGAAGGACTAGGTATGTTGCTTAGTAATACGCTAATGTAAACAAACTAAATTGTTTTTCTAAATTTTTTAAAAATATGATGGGGATATATATTAATATCTAATTCATTTTTATAATTAGTACAATAATCTAGTTTCCTATTGACAAGGAAATTTAATGAAACTAATCGCATTATTCAAGCTTTCTTAAGACGGAAAAAATTAACCAAGGCTTCCTGTATATATAAACACTATATCCAGTTTAAAAATTAATATCTAACCCACGCATATCCATACATTTTATGAAGAAAAAAATTGATCTAAATTAGAAGGCGCATACCTAAATCGGATTAGTCTTTTTTGTATTCTTGCGTTAACCCCAGTTTGCCCCTGAAATATATACTTACGTACTCATGCATATTTATAATCATATTGGATGTGTAATATGGACGGTCATGTGACATTCACTACTGTACAACCGAAGGGGACGGTCACGTGACATTCACTATTACACAACTGACGGGGACGGTCACGTGACTACACTCTAAAATTGCACCTCTTTGTAAAAAATAAGCAAAACGTACTTTATATACATGAAAATACGTATCTCTGTCAAAATCAACGAAGCTCTGAATCGGGTACTGATTAATTTCACGTAATATTTTGCAAAGTACAAAAAAAAGTTGTTGGCAGAAAATATAAAAATAATATTTATCAAAATGATGTTATATTTTTCAAAAAACAATAAAAGCGCATACATTTAAATAATTTTTCATTTTTTTTAAATTTGACGTTATTTTCAATGAAATGTGTGAGAAAACATGTTTGTTAAACTATGCACATATATGTGAAGTTTCAAAACTGTTCTCTATGATGAAATTTAAATGTTATGGAGGGCCTAATGAGCTGGATACTGCTCCACAAAAAAGCCCGGTGTGCAGGGGGTTAATATGGCGTATGTGTCATATGTATATTATGAATCCACTTCTCAAGTAATTAGTTTGCTGTAAATTTTCATATTAATTTGTATATATATATATATGTATATTATCGTATTTAGAATAGAAATATACTTTATAAACATACATCATTAAGACACATGTGCGTTTTACTCCAAGTTTTTGTTCTCAAAACAATAATATAGTTTTACTTGGATAAGATTTATTTTTCAATATAATATAATATTATATTTTAATACATCAATACATCTTCAATGCTCCATTTACAGAGTTAAAGAAAACATCGTGCTGTGATTTCAGAATTGGGATAAAAACTTAACGCCTATTTGAATTCACTCGAGTCTTGATAAATTTATTGAAATTTTATCTCGCAGGAAAAGTTCCATTTTGAGGCAAAATAATCACATATCTAATGTATATACTTAGTAATACGTAAAAGCTATACAGTTCTGTTACAGTAAAATAGGCATACAGTGTTATAAAAGGTACTGAGTCTGAGTGTTATTTACACAAAGGATCGCAAAGTAAGGATCACAAACTTGTAGCACAATCTCGGAAATCTATAATAAGCCATTAAACATCAATTGACGCTAGAAAGCAATATTGAGACCAATTTGTAACCATGTGATATCAAAGTGGTGTAACATATTGAAAGTAAATTACTTTCAATTATTTATTTTGGTATTGTTGGCACCTTAAGTATAGAAGAAATAACATTTTTTGTATTTGAAAAAATATTAGCTCACATTTTGTCTCGTTCCAATAAAATTGGAAATGGGGGCCAAAATGGCAACAAAAAATGTATAATTTACTAAAAAGATATATCATTTAGGGTTTATAACTATATTAAGTAGGTACTCTAATAAATTTTGACATGAAAAACTTATAAAACGTATTAAAGATATTGAAGGGGCGTTTTTTGTTAAAATTGATTTTTTTATGGTTATGTCAATCACAATAGTGTGTAAATAAGAGCAGAAATATTTTCCCATATGTATTACTACGATAGGCCATATTTATTATTTTGTACAATATGTAAGAGTCAACGTCATTCATAATAATAAAGAAACTTGAGATCATTTCTCTATTTGTGAAATTTTCAATAGTATTATGGTAGGTTTTCGTTATATCACTCCACATCATGCACAGTGCACCCATGGTTATTGTCTCCTATGCATACTTAAATATAAGCAATAAACGGAAGCAATAATCATATAGGTAATATAATAATAACAATAAACAAACTACAACAATGAGATACATGTAGATTGCATGCGTACAAGAAAAAATATACTAGAATCAGTTATAGTTCAATGAACATCCCCCTAAATAAATATAGGTAGTGAAAATTGAGACTGCTGTCTGAAACTGTTCAAGTGAAGGGTCGACATATCACTTGTTACTGTTTTGTTGATGCACCAGTAGTGAGCCATATCCCTGCGGAGCTGATCACTAAATAAGTAGACCAGAACCAAAGCCAAAAGAGATCGAGGTGATTTTGAAGACACATTGCGGTCATCAAGAAAGCATCGTCCGAGCATCAAAAGACGCCGCTGACGTAGAGAAGGAGGAAGAGGTTTGATACCGGAACGTCTGTACAGATCAGCATTAGATATAATTTGTGGATGCCGAATACCGAGAGCAAACCGAATGAGTATTGAGCAAACCAGGTTTCTCTTGAAGAAGTCATTGAGTCACTCGATACCAATATATGGATTGAACTAATGCACAAAAGAGCCGAGATTTGAATTTGTCGGTAGTTGACAATATGAAGATGCGTGAGAGAGACTACGCGGCCCCCCAGGCTTGTCCCCTTTGATCAGCAAAGAGAGTATCAGACTTCTTAATGTTTATCCCAAGATATTTGAAGTCGTCACAGATGGAAATGACTTCTCCAGTCGGTAAGTTCAGTGCAGGAGTGGTATCTGTACCAACGCAGAGAACTTTGATTTTCTTGGCGCTTATTTCTAGATCAACGCACCTGCCTTCGTGATAGAGAGGCGTAGTTACACGTTGAGCTGCGACAGGATCACAACAGAGTAGTGCGATGTCGTCAGCATACGATAGAGCGGAAAGAAACACTGCTTGATATCCAGAGTTACGCATCCCCCAAAGGAGATAAGCATCCTCGTCTGAGAGAGTGTGACGAAGGACTTAGTCTAGCATCGTTTTAAAAATGACGGGGACCAAAGTTTCACCCAGCAGGACAGCCGAAAACGGGATGAATGGCTCAGTTGGGCCATGAGATGTTTGGACTGAGGCGGACGTGTCATGGTAGAGGTGCATAATTGAAGAGATTAATATTTGTGGCACTCTATAGAAGTCTAAGATGGTAGAGATGGAAGACCTCGAGACCAAGTCAAATGCCTTCTTGAAGTCCAGAAACAAGTCGATAATTGAACGGAGAGCGACAATCTGTTCTATGGAAGATTGACCAGGGCGAAAACCACTCTGATTAGGTGATAGGAAAAGATTTATGACTGGGAGTAGACGATTTAAAATGACTTTGTTTTAGAGCTTGGCAAGAGTACACATAAGAGAAGTGCCACGCAACCATATCGCTACATTGTACACAAAGAGTTGGAAGAGTGGGGGAATAGATTGATACCTTTCGTACTACAATACAATTTTAATAAGTTGTAGAAGCAGTCTGAACAGAAATACAAATTATAATTTGTAAAGAATCTGACATAAAGTATAATAAATAATTATTTATTATACTTTATGTCAGATTCTTTACATACTAAAACTGAAAGTATCTTGTAGCAAAAAACATAGTATAGTAAAATATTCATACTCATATTTTCACTCAAAGGTGACTTAAATGACTATATAAAATAAGCGATACTATAAAATGATTATTAATTACATTTAAAATTCTTTTTATAAGTACCGTAGACAAAATATATGCAACAATAACACTGGTGGCCAATTTGGAGACAATTTATAATTTCAACAGTACAAAAAGTTAACGGATACTTTGCAAAAACAAAAATGTTTTCTAAATCTCATGGTCACATTCTTTTATGACAAGTCTATTAAAGCTCCTTTTCCACCTTTAACACTATATATAGTTGTTGTTTTTTACTTTATTTTAATATAACTTCCTTTTTTTAAAAGCCAAGTATTTCGTGTAGTTAACAAATATTATCTATTCATTTATTTAATAAATACTCTTTTTAAATAGGAAGTATAAATAGAAGACAATTTTAATCATAATTCGCTAAAATGATTAATATTTTGAACGCAAAACAAACCAACTAGTTCAGTTAATTGTTAATCATTATGGATATGCAAGTAAAAATAAGCCGGCATAACACGAGTAATTCCTAAACCAATACACAATTCTGGAATGGATTCATTTAATTTTTCATCTTTTATGTGTTGGCAAAGCAACTTTTCTTTCACGTGTTACGAATGCTATGTCATGTGTTATTTAATTTTTACTTTCACTTTAAATGATTTTTTTGTAATTTAGCTCCTGGTACTTATGTTGGAAAACGGGTAAATTCATTAAAATTCATTAATTAAGTGTTCAATCTTACAAATAGAAGTATACTGTAAAAGTAGAGCTGTCAAAGCTTATCATTGTTAGCATTTATTGTTAACCCTATTCATACCGGTATGTTTTGTGCTTCTATATCCTGAGGGTGGGGCTCATTAAGTCCATCCCCCCTACATGTTTAAACTCTCTAGTAAAGTAGAGTATTGAAACTTGGCATGTAGTAAAATAAAGATTTTTGTAGCAGTACATTTAAAGTATTAAAACAAAATGTTTCAGAAAATTTGCCTAAAAAATAATTAATTTTAATATTTTTTAATCATGAAATTTTAAACAAAATGTTTTTATATGTTTTGCAAAACATTTTTTATTGTATTTCCTGATTTATAATATGAAACTAGTATCCGATTCTGAATTTTATTAATTTTGAAAAATATATGCATTTTGTTATTAAATCAAGTATGTTTTAATCATCTTTTATAAAAAAGGTGAGTTTTTAGGGTGTGATTAATTGACCCCTCTTTTGAGTGAACAAAAATGAATATAATGCCAAAATTTGTAAAACGTACAATATTTTAGGAAGGGTTATAGAAGCTTATATGTCTGTATTGATTCATTTGTTCAAATCAAATTCATAGTAAAATAGGTTGGTCTCTTAAAATAGGCCTTCTGGTCTGGGTAAGGTTATAGCTATCCGTATACTAGGAGGAAGGGATTATTATTTCATTTCTGTTAGATTATAACTATGAAATTTGGAATTAAACTATATATTTCCAGGTATATATATTATTAGGTACCAGAAAAATTAGCAAATAATTTATATATACCTTAAAATTGTAACAAAAATTAACAATAGATAACAATAAAAAATTAACAACAGTGAACTAATTTTCAATAATCATGTCACAATCCTGTATAAGAAACGTATTGAAATCTGTTGATCAATTTTCACTCGCTAGCTGTATAGTACACACAATTTTTTCAGTGACATTGTACAAAGAACATCATATGTGGCTTACATAGTTAACGGTGTCAAAAGAACATATCGTAATGTTTAAAGAAGTCGATGAACACACAGTGTGCCATTTGATTCCGGAAACCAATTCTGAAGTTTTGTATTCGCATGTGTTACGAGAACGACATGATGACAGGGTTGTAAGTGATTGACAATAATGTCACTCCATTAACTCGTATATTATACTGCATATGTTCAGTTTGCGTGAGGTATTCTGCAAATATGTCGCTATTTATACGTAACTATTGTAATACGTATTAGATACTACTTTAAATTTTTCACCGAAGAGTGCAATATATTTCTCTCCTTAATTTAGAAAAATCCTAATTTGAGATTTTTGTAAAATAGGTGTATGCATATGGCTCATATACTGAAATAGTTTTACTATATTATTAGCAACCAGCATTTGGAAATTAAATTGAATTAATTACAAAGAAGATCAATTAAATAGTGGAGGCAAGATTGAGAGTAGTTCGTACAGTGAGAATTCTAATCCAAGAAATACAATTATCTCAATATTATATAACCTGTAACTTTTAACTGATTAACTATAATTTTAGTAGATTATGATGGATACGTAAATTGAAATTGAAATCTATATTAAAGATGTCAACCTTTGAACTTTGTATTCATTAAACAATTGTGTTTGAAATTTTATATGATTTGAATGAAATAATTTTAATCGCAATATATATATATGTATATATATAAATGTGTGTGTTTCAACAATTATTTTATTAACTATTTTAAGAATTTATTCTCTTCTTATAAAAGAAAAAGAAAAAGAAAAATTCATTATTTTTGTGCTCAATTTTCTGGCGAAATCACAAAATAGAGTATTTATTACGTAGGTATAAGAGTTTTGGTATTAATATATAGATATTAAGATATTAATATTAGAAACGTATGGTAATGGTAAATTAAAAATTGCTTCCCTATGTAAAATATTTACTGGATGAATTAAAAATATGTTTTATAATACGGCTATGAATTTTTTTTATTTTCTCAAACTAATTATGTAACGTTTAAAGAACAAATGTAAAGAGCCCTGAAAAGAATCTTTGAAATAAAATAAACAGACTTAAAAATGAGGAAAACTTTTATTGATTTACATTTCAAATGAATTTGAGTAGGACTTCGTAACGTATTATTATAAAGAGTACAAGATTACATAAAAGTGTATAAATAATGTAATGCTTCATTAAAACTTTCAGATATCTAAAGATATATCATATTCTTTCGACTTTAAATTTTTAGAAATAATGGTTTTTCGACCAATGCAATCTCACATCAAACAGGCAGTTGCTTGATTCATCTTCTAAGGTTTATTTTTAATCTAATCGCCTTGATGCTCTCCGATACAGAGGAAAATTCTAAAACTGATTAAATCATGCTTCAATAGCTGATAAATTTAGATATAATTCACATTCAAGTTTTATTCATTTATATATAGAGGAATTATGATAATCCTTCTTAATAGCATACTTTGGAAATCTGTTAGTTTCCCATTTTAGCAAATCTCTAACTTCCACAAAAATATCTTCCATTTAATTTAATTCAATTATATTTCAATAGAGATTTTCTGTAATTCTTCAAGTTAAGACATTAAATAGGCAAAGAAAAAGCCATTTAATTATCAGTTTGGAAAACAAATAAATTTTAGTAAATACATTTCGATAGATCTATGGAACTTGCATTAAACAATATATAAAAACGAAACTTTTAATAATTAGTTTTTGGAGTAAAGAATTTAACTATTTATATAGATAGATAATATTAAGCATATCTCAGAAAATAACATGTACATTCATGTATGTATAATAAGCGTTTGCTTGAGAGGTTAAACAAACTAAAGGAAATTTCATACATAAATGATGTATGAACACACATAATTTAAATATTTTATAGGGTATGAGTGAACTACTTTTTTATAATTAATAGATTAATGTAACCCTCCGTAAATAATCATTGTTGAATTTTATCCACTGTCATCTTATGTATACAATTCACCGATAAATTTTGTTGTAGGCGTTCACTCATTCTAATGATGGAAACTTGAACTCAATGATCTCATATCAATGCTTCCTCTTCGCAGCACCATATCCTCACAAAGCGAGAATGTTTTCCTGTTTTTTTTCTTCTTCGACTTATAATGAACAAACAGAAAGATGAAAGCTGAGCAAAGAGAGAGACTCCTTTGGTTATCTGGAGCTGCGCATGGTATAATATTGGCGATGTAGAAGAAACCGGTTTCCCAACTTTGTCGTTGAAGTTTATGAATTCTAAAGTTAATATACAGATTGTTATTAAACTGGTAGGTGGTCTATGTATATAAAAAACAAATTTTCAAACTATATTGAAAATTAACTTAACAAAAGCCATCATCATTAAAAATATATATAACGGCATAAAGCTAAATCGAGGTGGAATTACAGAAAGCAGGTACTGCGCCGTCCACATTTAAAATCTAGAATATCAAACATGTAGGCGCAGTCTAAAAAGAAAACTTATTATAATCGGAGAATTCTTAATTTAACTTTTAAAGGGAGACTGTTGTTGAGTGGAGTATTTCCGATTCTTGATCATCAATGACGCTGCAAATGGAATGAATAGTTTATTAGAATGCTCAAGCTATAATCCCCAACTTTTATAAAATGCTGCCAAATTTATCAGTATATAGCAATTAAAAGTGAGACTTAAATGTTTATTATTAGACTAGATTTAGACAAGAGTTTCATTTATACTTGAAAGCGAAAACGTTTTGACAGCAAATATAAAGTATAGAGTGGTCGGTAGTTCAAGGTTTTATGGTTGGCCTGTGAATGCAATAAATTATATGATGTATGCTATGTTACAGCAATGCCTGGGCATTTTCTCAATTTAAATAGTTCAATGGCGTTTGATGCATTACGTATCTACAACTTTAAGAAACGTAATTTCCTGGGGGTTCGTGTAAGTTTCCTGGTGATTAAGAGTATACAGTTATTTTTACTTGATTTAAAAATAAAGAATGAGCTATTAAAAAATTAACTATAGAATTTTGACAATAGAAATATTATGGCTTACTTATATAACAAAGTTATTAATCTTTAAAGTGTCTTTAGAAAAAGCAGCATATTTTTCAAAGTATGAATAATAAGTTTTTTTGAAAGTTTTACTTTAAGCTCTGTTATATATTAGAATGCACAAAACAAAGTTTTTAATTTAATTTTAACATAGAAAAAAAGATACATTAATTCTGCCTAAAATTTGAATTGAATGAAGCAAAAACAAAAGGTATTTTACACAAAGTCATTAAAATGTATGTGGTATATAAAAAGCCATTTTAACGTCAATCATGGGGAAAATGGCAATTCTCCATTTTATCCTGATATTTTACTGTATATAATTATAAAATAGCTATACCAACTAATGAGGAGCGAGCGTATTTTAATCGGTTTTAGAATCTTCCCCTGTGATGAATGAGTAAGTTAATTAGATTAGAATTAATAAGCAAGTTAATTAGAGAAGGAATATGCCTTGTGTATCAGTTGAATTAAATTTATGTTAAGTGACATTAGAAAGCGTCGATAGAAATATAGAAATTCATAGTTATATTTAATTCTCAAATTCTTGAATTTCTTTTTTTAATTCAATTTATAGTAGTTTCTAATTATTTGTATAATAATGTCATAATAATATGTTATGTAATTTAACTAAATTAAGGTTAAACAAGCACCCGATATTATATAATCAAGTTTTTTGTGCGTACCAAATTAACTCTACGTAGTTTTGGTGATATTTTAAATTCCGATGAATAAGAATTGTTTAAGTATATAATATTATATTCTTCATTAAAATCTCATATTTAATAAGTACAATAAAGAGAAGGTCTACAGTTGAAATTTTTTTAAATATTCATATTTTTAAAACCAGTTAAACATAAAAATTTCTGTGATTTTTTTCTTTTTTAAAACTAAAAACTATTTTCTACTAAAATGTAAAACTCTGAATACTCTGGCTTCCAAGGCTGACTATCAATACAAATGTTTGTGCGATACAAACTTGTTTTACGTCAGTAAAACAAAGTGACACCTTACAACTCGAGTAAAGAAGCATACATCTCATAAATCTGAAATAGGCTGTCATCTTCTTTCTTGTAATTCTTGCTCTTCTAATTTCAGTATAGATTCTTTTGAGATTATTTCTTCTGATGAAAATAATTTTGCATTCAAATTAAAGAAGCTCTTTTAATTAAATCTCTCTCTCCCCCATTAAATTCTAATATTATGTATAATGGCTATTCATTCTTCCTCAAAGTGTTTTATTTTTTGTATTTTATTCGCTCTTTTGTATATTGTTTTAAATGTACTATTTTATTTATTTCATGTAATCTTTTTAAACTTTGCATTTTATATATTTATTTTACGCTCTTGAAAAAGTTGTATCCACAACGAAACATGTTGAGTTAATAAACATTTTGTTTATGAAATTGTTGACGTTTTTAGTCATTTAGCTTTTTAAAACAGTTATTTTACCTCTTTTTTATTAAAAATATATATATTTATGAGACATTTCGGTTAAACTTTATTAGCAATTGTCAATCATATAGGGAAAAAATACACGAAACAGATTAAAATAGCCTGCTTAACATGAAACATTTTTTGTTTTTATCATTCAGTACTTCAACATATGTGTAACAATTTCTTGCTTTACCATTTAATGACAAAATTATTGTACTCAGTGATTAATTTCTGTAATATTTTTATCATTTTCACTATCCCTGTACTTATTTCAGATTGACAATGGTTAGCAAAGAATAAACGAAACTTCTGATAAAGATTAATACTTTTATATTCTTTGTTATTTCCTATTATATTCATGATATACAGTGTCACTACTGCTTTTACTATTTTCTTAGATTAAATGAAAAAATATATAAATGATGCTTTATGCAAAACAATTATATTTTCATATTTTAATTTCACAATTTACAATAAAAAACTATTTTAGAAGTACTTTGAAATTATTGCAAAATTTATTTATTTCATGTTTATTTCATATAATTCAATATAAATACCTATTATTAATACAAAAGAAATTTATTTTACACCACATAACAAATTATGATAAATACATTGTCTTTTAACACATTATGAGCGTCTTTGTAAGTAAATATGTAGGTTTATATTTAAACAAACATGAATTTCATAAATATTATACTTAAAGCTGATTGCATTTTTTGGCTTATAAATCACATTTGCTAATGTATATATATTTATTTTTAATTGTTCAATATTACTTAAATTATGAATGGTAATTATATGCACAACATGTAAGATATATAGTAATTACAATACGTATGTATATACTATTAAATACCATTCCAATATTTTGCCCATGATATAGATGTATAGCTTTTTCTAAAAGTGTATTACTCACATTTGTAAAATTATTCGTTTAATTATTCAGTGGGTCAATTATTTGATACAGAAACCTATTAGCCCTTAAAGAGAATTCATATTGAACCAATATTAATCGATATACCTACATAAATGTGTAGTTAAACATAACATTTTTAAGTTAATTGATGTAGGTATATATATATGAATTAATTTTATGTTGTCATTTTGATTACTTATATATGAACATAACTTTTTAATGTTAGATTTATGAAGAAGACGATCCATTTATATGAATGTTATTATTAAAATTTAGAAGATTAAAATGAATTGCTAGCATTTTTCATAAAAATTATAAATACGTAATAATAAATTAATATGACTAATCTTACCAGGTTTCCAATAAAACTAATAAATAATGGAATATTAAAATTTGGAAACGCGTTGCGATATTTTAAATCCGCTATATGAGTTTGTTTGCAATGTGATACAATAAAGTAAAATTTTCGCATCAAAATATTATATATAAATATAGTCGCCTTTAGTGTGTTTAGCAAGTTGTGATTGGTTCATTTCATCTTCCATGTTGCGTCATTCTCTCTTTTATTGGGCGTTGCGTCGGTTTCACAATAACCCATATATAGATTCTCATACTCAAATCGTGAGAATTTCAACTCAAATTACAATTATGGGGGCGTAGTTATTTATATTCCCTTAATGTGTAAATATTGGGATACTATTTTGGAATGGAGTAGGTGGCTTTTTAAAGTTAACGTGGGTGCAAGAATTATGAGAATATTATCATTATGTCTGGTAATTTCCATATATCTCAACATTTATGTCTTTATATTATGCTAAATAATCAGAATAAATTATTCCTTTAATACGAATGAATTTCCTTAATAAAAATCATATATTGTTATGATTAAAATTCTATAGGGAATAATATAGATCAAGGAAAGCTATGTCTTTTACACACATGCAATGTTAATATTAATGTACATGTTATTGGAATGGTTAATTTGTAGAATGAAAGGTCAAACCGTAACTTCGTTTGATATTTTTGTTACTTGTTTCACATTTATTTATTAATTGATGTCTATTGTTTATTTAATTAATCACTGAAATAAAAAATAAAGACAATTAAAGTAAAGTTGAGAAATTATAAAAACTAATCTGTGTAAATAATTATGTTATTATAAAGAGCAATATTATTACTATCTTATTGTTATTATTATTATTATTATTATTATTATTATTATTATTATTATTATTATTATTATTATTATTATTATTA
>JAYRBW010080184.1:0-23808 GCA_036023295.1 Invenusta paracnida | reverse complement strand
AAAAAAAGGTACATAATAGAATTGGATAAGCTTCATTTTGATACCAAGATTGTTGCTGTAGCTATTGTGGATCTCTAGATGAATCTGGAAATGAATCAGGAAATGAATACAAAAATGAATAAAGAAAAAAGTTTTAAACGTAAAAAATCGAGTTTTAAAATAAGAAAATTTTATCCAGGGCAAATTAATAGGTTATTTGATATAGCTAAATTATAAGATTCTGATTAACTTGTCTTGCTTAATGCAAGTGTATATATGCAATAAAAACATGGCAGTAATTTATAATTATATAATAAACCAAAAAAATGGAAACCCCAAATAAATAAGAATAAGAAAATATTGTTTTAACATTGAATTATTTATTATACAATTTTAAAATCAAATATGTACAGATAATTAATATCTTGTATATCCCTCATTTGCCTGTACAGTTCAAACCCTGTCTACCAAATTCTGGATCACATTAATAGACAAAACTCTCCATTCCTCCAAAAGAAAGTTATGAAATTCATTTAATGTGCTAAGATTCCTTTTTACCACATGATTGTTTAAGATATCCCATAAGTGTTTGATTGGGTTCATATCAGGAGATTGACTAGGCTACCTGATTGTCCTAATTCCTGCATTCCATTTGAATTCATTGACAACTCAATTTTGCTAAGGAGTAGCATTATTGTACATTATCAGCCAATTGTCATTTGTTCCCAAAGTTTGGTGAGCAAATGGAAGAATTAGGTGGTTATATAGAATATTTTTTATAAACATCTGCATTAACATGGTTACAAATAATTAATTCAGTCTTCCCATAACAATTAATACCAGCCCAAACCATAATACTCTCCCCTCCAGATGCTAAAGTTTTAACAACATTTTCTTTTATCCATTCTTGTCAGGGTTCTTGCCAAACATGAATACTGTTATCTGTTCTTACTAACTTGAAATGACTCTTCATCTGTCCAGATAACTCTTCACCACTGAATTTATTTCCAATGAGTATGTGCCATAGCCCATTACATATGAGCAGCAATATGTACTGGTGTAATTCTTGGTCTTTTTCTAGGTATTCTTCATTTAAAATTTACTGGAGTAAAACAGCATTGTACATTTTGTACTGATAGTAGATTTTGATTTTCAGGAATTTGGTGTTGCAAAACTGCTGAAGGCATCCATTGATTCAGTTGGGCATTTCAAAACCAAAAATCAATCTGTTTGGATAGAGGTACATAGTGAACAGCCATATCCTCGTGCAGTGGAACCATGCACTTTGTACTTCTGTATAATCTTTGAAACTGTCCCTTTTCTATTGTTAAATTCACACCCATTTACAGACAAACTCACTCCAGCTTTACACATCCCCACCATTTGGTTCATAATATATCATCTGAAATATGAGTTCAGACATATTAGAACTACTATACTATGCATGTGCTGTTACAATTTATGTGGCTACTATTTGATTTCTATGATACATACACATATATACATGCAAATAGGTATACTGATATACATATACAAGTATATGTTTATATATATAACTACATACAGAACTATATTCATTTGCACAATACCTACAATTCAGCACTCTGATAGCTATAATTAATCAATAATTATTATGGTTTCCATTTTTTTGGTCTAGTGTGTATAAATATAATATAATAATTAAATTTAATAAACAATAATTAGTATAACATTATAAATACTTATACTTAGACTAATTTATAAATTATAAATTTACTTATCAAAGATTTTAGATAATTCACCATATATATATATACCAATATACTTGACTTTAAAAGATTAGCATAATAATTATTTTAAAAAAATGAGATATTATTCCAAAGAACATATCTATATTTTGACAATTATTTCTATATTATATATCCAATATAGAAGTTAAGACATAATCCTAATGGATATAAATGTAATATATATAGATATTGATTATAAGGATATAATATAATAATGCAATAAATTTTGATAGATATACAATCATTAAGAATTAGATTTATATTTAGTAGATATCAGTAACTTATGCTAGAAATTATTTATCTGCTCATTGTAGTGTCAATTACAGTATAATCTTATAACCTTATAATCAAATATTGTGACACTGAAAATGTTTAAAATTTACAAAACCTGACAAATGAAGACTTTGAAATATAAGATAAGATTACACTTTAATACAAATTTCTACAACAAACTCACATTTGATATCAAAGTAACAATATAGCATCCAAGTTTAAAGTTCAACTAAAAAAAGATTATCAATTTCTACTCTCGTTTTTTATGAAACCATAACAAAATATTACAATGATACAAAGATACTCATTTAAACTAATCACAACAATACCAGTACTAGACTCTACAATAATGGTGACAATTTTTTTAGCAATAAATCACTCTTTCAACTGGATCAATCACCCCAAAGATGATGCATTAGATGCTGAAAAGAAACATAATTTCAACAAAGATTTACATTTGCCATTAAATCTCATACAATTGGCATAACTCTTTAACTAGAATTACTATCAAGATCAATGCAGCTCATTATAATAATATACTTCAAAATTATATTATTCCTCTTGATCTAATATCTGATTATGAAAATACATTTATCCAGGATAATGTTAATTACCATAATATATATACAAAAATCAGGTTTTGGAAAGATAAGTAAATTAATATCTTACTTCAATCAGCTCAATCTTCAGATTTAATTCCTATTGAAAAAATTGAGAGTTTTATTCAATTCTAATTAGATGCATAACCATTGCATGGCTTGGATGAATTTTGGTTTGAAGATATAAACAACCTTTCTGGTGATTTCATTCCTGTAATTATATATTCAATGCCAAGAAGAGTCCAATTAGTTACTTATTGAAGTTCACTGTGGCTTTATTAAATACTAACTTATACATATAACCATATATACACATACATAACCATACATAACCATACATAACCATACATAACCATACATAACCATACATAACCATAATATGTTTCATATATTTATAGTAATAATTGATATAATGTATATTATATTTTTGATATTTTAGAATTTAGTATAGCTGGTAGGATACTTAGTATAATTACTATTATCTTATTAATTCTTACTTAATATATAATAATATAAAATAAATTTACTGCTGCCTTTTCATTGTAGAAGCCTGTTTTATAGTTTTATATAAAAATTATGACTTAAAATATTCAAAAGAATATATATTATTGTGAAACAATATATACTTATAATTTGATTAACAATTATATAACTATATATTTATTTCAATACTAATCTAGTCATAATATTAGATTTAC
The DNA here is from genome assembly GCA_036023295.1 of Invenusta paracnida. NCBI lineage: Eukaryota > Metazoa > Platyhelminthes > Proseriata > Coelogynoporidae > Invenusta > Invenusta paracnida. The sequence continues at coordinate 20,490 of JAYRBW010080184.1, read as the reverse complement.
ATAACTTATTGTCTTAATAAAACAAAAAATTATTGCATGAAAAAGTAATTAACATGTTTGATTTCAAAAATTTCAGTAGCTGTTATTTTAGATTTATCAATATCACTGGAGTACTGTATAGTACATTATAATAAATTGTTTTAGTATTTAATTCAGAAATTAATTAACTAATAATACTTACTTAGTGACTTAGTGTATGATTTTTATATGATATGCTTATTTTTAATCGTTTTTAGTGCTATTTGTTTTTTTTACTAAAACCGTTTAGAAAAAATCTTTTAAGACCTTTTTATAATTCATAAATTGCTATAAAAATTATGAGGTATATATATATAATATTCTCTACAGCATTAAGTATATTTATTATGTACTGCTAAAATAAATAGTAATTAATATTAAAATTAAGCTACATTTAGCACAAGCTACAAACTTTTGTCAGCATTGAAATAGTTTTCATTTATGAAGTGTATATTTTAATTATACATTTTGTATACATAAATATTAAATTTTCATGCATAAGATATAACACTGTTAATCTTAAACTTATCTCTTTTAAATTTGTTTTCTATAAGTGACAATACGAAAAAATATGTTCTTTGATATATTAAAAGCTTTGCTATGATTGTCATTGAACAAAATCATTCTTTTATTAATGGAATTGTAAACAGATATTAGTATCAGGCTGAAATAGAAATGAAATTATTCATTATAGTCAGGTTGCTTAGACACTCAATCGTTACCACTGCAGATAAAAGCACCAAAATTTCAGAATATGTTTATATGGTGATAGATATCGATTTTACAGTATAAGCCCCGAATTTATTTGAGGGGTTCACCATCTATGATGTCATAATTCGAAATGGCGACCAACATGACCATAAAATTGGTTTAACTCAAAAACTAAGCTATTTAGATCTTACAAATGTATTATCAACTAATATAAACATGAATATAATCTATCACAAAAAAATATGTTTCAATGTTCTCAGACCTATTGATGACGTCATAATTCAAAATGGTGGACAAAATAAGATTATAATAGCGTTTTGCAGCCAAACTAAACTATTTAGAGCATATAAATGTATTATAAACTAATATAAACATGCATATAATCTATCAGATAAAATTTGTTTCAATGTTCTGAGACCTATTGATGACGTCATAATTCAAAATAGCAGCCAAAATAAGATTATAATAGCGTTTTGCAGCCAAACTAAGCTATTGAGATCATATTAATGTATTAGTGTCGAATAGAAACATGGGGTAAATTAGCCTATTCATACATATTATATATCTCTACTATTTGTCTATAAGCCATAAATAGAATTTAGGCTCAATGTCGTACCCATACAGACCATAATATGGTGTTCAAAATAGAAAGCCATTCAATTTAGAGCCAAGTATTATATTATATTATACATAAATAGATAATTGGGTCAATTATTTGAATTATTTAAATTACAAATTCCGGCTGATGATACTTTAGAGCATACTTTGTAATAAAAAATAGAAATGTGTAATGGCCAATATATCACACAATGATAACATTTTTCTATTGGAATAACTACAATATAATTTAAATTGTACAGATACAACTCAATTTTCAAGCAAATAATAAAACAATACAGTATGTAACAGATTGTTCTGTGATGTCTCTTACAGTAATTAACATCCAGAAATGTTTTAATGAAAACATTTACACTTGCAAAGTGGTGAGCAGTCCAGATTTGCTTCGTCACATTTGCATTTGGAGCAATCCCCTTTACAGGAGAATTTGATCAGCTCCCTAGACGATCTGGAAACCTCTGGAATTGTCACCCAAACTGGTACCCATGACTCTGATACCTTGGTCCATGCAAAATCCTGCGGAAAAGAAACATTCAACTCTGTTTGTGTGCTGGTCGTCCAGATTCCTGCTGGATACACTGCACGTTGGGCATGCTGGAGTATTGCATTCTGAGTGGCAGGCAGTTTGTCCATTGCTCGATTCTTATGGCAGAAGAGTTCCCTTCTTGTCCCGTTAATAGAGCTCAAAGGACTGGTTTTATCATACAAGATAACAGGCAGTCTCTCGAGTTCCTGGAAAATGTTATTGTCAAGATCCAGCAGCTGAAAAGGATGACCAGCCAGAGAAACATTTATGTCTCTGTGATATCTTCATAGACCTGTCAGGCCTGCCAAACTGACTTCTTACCCTTTCCCATAAAGGCAAAGGTTGTGTTGCAACCGCGTGGAACACAGATAAGGCTCGTGATTGTGGTTCACCCAGACTTGCACAGATGGTGTTGATGTGGTAGAACTTGTAATTCTTGCCCATGCCAAAGGCCACCCAAATGTCAGCCAAGGGTTGAGTTGTAAGAAAATCATGAAATGTGCCTACAAGTATGACTACAACATCCGTGTCTACAGTACGTACTGGAATACGTTTTCTCCTCTGCTCCAACGCATGTAGTATATGAACCACAATTCTGGTGTCTGCTTCTTCATGGTTGCAGCTTTGCATGGGTATGCTGGCATTAATAGATCCTACATCTTGCCCTGATGTGACATATACAGCCTTAGATGATGGCAAGTTGAATTCTTTAATCTGGGAAGTCAAAAAGGAAAACAGCCCCTTCTTGTTCGTTTGGTCACCGAGGAAGTCCATCCAATTGCCTGGCAGTTTAATCTCGCCCGACACTTTTTTACGCAAGCCTTGTGTTTTTTCCCGAGTAGACTCCTTCAAACTGTCAGGTATGTATGTATCCCACACAACCTCATGGATTCTTGCAGCTGATTTTCTAAGTAATGTATGAATACCTTGTCTGCATACTCTTGAAATGTACTGACAGTGGTAATAGGCAGGCAGTGGACAATGACAGCACCATCTAGGACTTTGCAGTCATAAGTTGAAGGTGGTTCTTATTGACTGGGCTGCTCAAGATATTGCAGCAAGTCAGACTTTGTATTTGGTAAATGAAGCTTGCCGAAGTCTGAGAGCGATGGGAGAAAGGACTGTATCTCATGTGCAAAGAACTCAGCCAAATCACCTTCTCGGTTCTGCATATATATATATATGTAGCTGGCCAAAAAGTGTCACATTGTTCTGAAGCACTTTTATTTTCTTCCCCTGCTTAAACATTGCCGTTCGTTGATGTTGTTGAAGAGCGGTAGAGCATTCCTTTTGATTGGATCATGGATAGAATGGCTGCGCACTTCGAGCACATTTTTCGCAAATTCTTGGTACTGTTTTTTGCCAGTATCTTCTAATGTGCGAATTGAGATTACAACCGATTCGTCTATACAATTGCGATTGTCAAGAGTTACTAGGTCTGGGAAAGCATCCTGTGTTACCCATTTTCGTATGGTTTCTGAGAGGCTGGTAACTTATCTCTTGAAGGTCTTCTGTGTTGAAAGACCCTGCTTATGGTGCTTGAAGTTTCTGGGGATCTGTGTCATCATCAGGGAGGTATTCTTCCTCAAACTGCATTAAAAGTCTTGTAATTTCTGGCCCTGAGAGCATCCATCGTCGAAAAGCAGCAAGGTTTTCTGTGAGCCCAACAGCACCGCCTGAACCTTTCACAATTTTGTTCTCCTGCTCATGAAGCTGATCAAATGGGATAGAAGAGAACTTGTTGGTGGTTTTGGAAAGAACCCAGTGAGAAAACTTTTCAAACTCATCCTTAATAGTAGACTTCATGTCTCTGATGTGGACAGGCATCCACCGTGAGTAGTTGACATGATCCAAATAAAAAAATAGTGGTGTGAGTTCCTCCAAGACTTCCACATACAAAGGAAAAATGTTCTCTCTGTGAGCCCTGATAAAGATGAGGATCAGAGTTTCATATCTCATGATCAGATCCCAGTACATGAAAGTAGGAATTTTCTTCAGCATGTCATTTCTCCAAGCAATAGCAGACTTAAAATATTTGGGACCCTCACTGAGCAAGAAAGCCTCCCTCTAGAGGTTATGCAGGGCCAAGAGAGTGATTTGGTGGGCATTAGGTATGGAATGATTTTCCAACTTCATTTAAGGCGAATATATCGTGTGGATATGGCTGCAAAACGCTATTATAATCTTATTTGGGCGCCATTTTGAACTATGACTTCATCAATAGATCTCAGAACATTGAAATATATTTTATCTGATAGGTTATATGCATGTTTATATTTGTTGATAATACATTTAGCTTAGTTCGGCTGCAAAACGCTATTATAATCTTATTTTGTCCACCATTTTGAATTATGACGCCATCAATAGGTCTCAGAACATTGAAACATATTTTATCTGATAGATTATATGCATGTTTATATTAGTTGATAATACATTTATATGCTGTAAATAGCCGCAAAATCCTATTATAATCTTATTTTGGCCTCCATTTTGAATTATGACGTCATAGATAGTGAACCCCTTAAATAAATTCGGGGCTTATTCTCTAAAATCAATATCTATCACCATATAAACATATTCTGAAATGTTGGTGCTTTTATCAGCAGTGGTAACGATTAAGCAAAATATTGATGCTAAGCGACCTGACTAGTGCTATGAAGCTTAGTAAATATATAAATTGAATTATATTTTGAATAAAATATTCTAAACTACCTGCCTGGAAGTCTTAACCAATCTTATAGGAACATTGAGTGACTCATTGGTGAGCAATTATACTTTTTGTTAAAAATTCTACAAAATTTCTTTTGGTTATTATACATTGCGTAGTATAAGGGTAAATCACTTAATAATAATAATATATAATAATATAGTAAATATATAAGCCTTAATTAATTAGTCACCGCATTAGGCTCGCTGTCTCTTTACTTTACATAGTACCTACGTGGCATAATTGTAGACTATTGTACTTTTAAGATTTAAATTGTTTAATTTATTGTTAATTTTTAATTATTTGATTTATTATCCATTCGACACAATGCAAATATAATAACTAGCCAATAGAATGAAAACAATTTACTGTTTGTGGATTGCGATTAGAAACATAAATTATCTCAGACAATGTGTCATGTTTAATACAAATAAAATTGGCTTAAACACAGACATTGAATAACTAATGTTGAACTGCCTGTGAGATTTACATATATATTCATTGATTGAATGAAACCAATCATCCAATCAGAAGCCTGTATTTTTCGAGAAAAGATTACTTGACTCCATAAGACGACATATGCCGTTAGTTTCAATTTAGTAATATAGCTATAGGTTTGTAATTTACAGAATTAAAAATAGTTACTTTTACTTTCAAATGGTGTAAATATCAATTAAATTATTTAGGTTTGGTTGCATACATACTACTCAAACTCTAGAAAATAGCTCCGATTTAATCTGCTAGCTATTGGCATTTTATTTTTTGACATAGAATCATTTCGACAACTGGATCACCCAGCTGGTGTGCTTTATTTGCACTTGGCTTATAGCTTGTCATTGTTTTCTTCTTAGGTCAGACTGATCGGCATGTGTGACATCTCCTCTCCACAGGCGCGCCGTTGTTACTCCCAGGCCCAGTTCGCTCTTATTCCTGCCCCGCGTATCAAAGACCTCTGCCACAAACTGAACCTCGTATACGATGCCGTTGAGTTTATCATGTTCGACCTACTGGGCTGGGATCAGGCCGCCATCAAGTACCACCGAGAACATGGCGACCGCGATCCAATCAGAAAACTCCTCATTGAGCTACGTCTACGAGAGAGCTGCAAACTTGTTTGCACTGATCCCGAGGAACATTTCCGCGCCGAGCTCTGCTCTCCTATTGGAATCATCTACAACCTGCTGTGTCATCACTGCCCGGCCGCCGGTCGTATCTTCCAGTCACCTGAGGTTCAGACATCTGTGCTCACGACAATCCGAGATCGACGACACTCAACCCAGTCCTCCCTTCTGCGGAGGAATATATCCTCTTCACAGCAGTTGTTCACAAACCCGCCATTCTTTGGTGAGGCTGGTGATTCCAAAACTTTGCAGCATCATCATCTATCTTACTCATCTTCATCTCCACCAACAATGGGAAGAGTGGAGCCAGTGGGCATGATTCATTACAGCAACGGCAGATGCAAGCATCGGCCATTCAGAGGCCTGGCTATGAAGCTCAACTGTTTTGCCTGGCAGGGGGAGAATGCAGGTTCGTGTTGACAGTTACTGTCTTATCTTTGACACATTTGATGAGGACATAATGTTTTAGTCAGAAGAAGTATAATTATTTCGACCTACCATTTATTTAGTCTGCATAAAATAAAATATAAAAACTGATATATTTTAATTACTATATTGACTCATAAAATATTTTCATTCGGTGTTAATATTTAATCAAATTTTTATTATTTTGACATACGTTAATAATTTTTGTTTATTCGCTTATATTTATTTTTAATGGAATTTCTATATTATGTTATTAATACTATGCGCAATTCCTTTTATTTTAGAAGCTGGTAGAATGTCATCAAATATTAACCACATGTCCAGCGTACCAAAACGAGGTAGGAATCATTATAATAAAATATTTATATACTTATAGTTATAGTTATAGTTATTGACTTTTAATAAAACTGATTTTACCACAAACACAGAGGTATAAAATATGTTTTTAAAAATTTGCTTTAAATAAAGTATTTTAAAATATTTCCTTTTTGGGAATCTGATCATTTGAGATTATCATATTAACATTATATTAGTAATGTAGAAAATTATTCATTATTTCAATACAGTGTATTATAATTAATTTGTTATCTATATTAACGCTTTAATGTTTACTTTTTTAAAGGTATAGGTACTTTGTATGACTTTTCATGAATTCCATTATCTCTGGTTGGGCGGTTATTATTGCGTATTTATTCCTAAGATTTAAAACCGAGCAGTGCCATACGAATTGTTTGTTTTCACCGTATGTTTTTGGCTGATTTTGAGTAATTCTTATTAAAGGTTTCTTCAGAGTGAACGCGTCACCCACTCTGCGTTACAAACTTAATATTACACCGACCGCGTTTCAGCGCTTCAATTTTCTACTAATTAGTTTTTTCCATACAGATAACATTATCTTTAGTTAACAATTGAGTCGGACTGTGTAAAATGGTTATAATATTGATTTTCATTGCTCGTGAAACGACAGATTTTCAATAATATAGTTTTTAACTTTAAAATCGCCTTATAACGTTTAATGTTGTAATACTTTTAACGTGTTACGCAACATTCGCTCTGAATAGAGTCAAACTGTTGATAATTATTTCAAAAATATAAATTGGTTTCTGCAACAATGGTGTAACAATTTTAAAAAGTAATATTATGGTCAAAAATATAGATCCTTTGTAGATTTTTCATTACCATGATAAAAGACTAGTTAAAACACTATCGATTTATTTGTTTCTATCACAATATGTAATTGAGTTGGCATATATACTTCATTTTTGAAATGATATATGTTGATAATCCATGATATTAGTTTAGATTGCCATTCGATGTGTATACATATTATGATAATTTTTATATCGTCTAAACAATATATAAAATGTCTTAATGTTTGTAAAATCAATAATTCAAATCATTTTCCAGGAGTTTTTGATATCTTTAGTAACACTCAAAATGTATATATGTTATAAGATATGTTTATAATTCAGAACCCACAAAAGATTTTGTTAGGTGAACTTAAAAAAATATATATAGCAAATTGCAGAATTAATAAAATATACACATTTTAAAGAAAGTTTATATAAAAGAATGTTTTGCATGAAAAAGGCGAAAACTTGATTAAACGATTTCAAATATCATTTAAATTTGATTTAACGAGTAAGTTAGAAGCTGTACATTAGTCTTAGGGGGTGAGCCTGTAATCTAAGCATTTGTCATTTTTTTTAATTCGCATATTATTCAGTAGAAATATTTTTAATCATTCTTAAATGAATTCATAAAAATTAACGTGTTTATCATTATCTAGTCAACTAATAATAATTTATAACTAAGAAAGCGTAACATCTTTTTTTTTATGTCTCTTCTTCCGATGATGGTGGTCTGACATCAGTGATCTTCGTCGACTGTCTCTCTCAGGATAGTCTCACCAAGCGAGCACAAACTGCTGTGAGCAGGTTCTTACCCACTCTCACTTCCAGCTTCACTGTGCTCATGGTGCCTGAGCCCGATAAGAAAGGCTTTGACTTCTGGCAGAGATTCGTCGATGAACAGTTCAAGCACTCGGTAAGCCTATATCTATCTATGCGCTTCTCCATCCTTCTTTCTTTTGTCCGCTAATCACACATACCTACATAAAAAACACCTGGTTTGATCTCAAAAATAAGGGATTATTTCTAAAAACAATTATGTTAAAAAACAATAGTATTTGTCACAAAATACAGTTGTTTCTAAAACATCATATTTTCAATATTTTTTGAAAACCAAAATTTTTAAAATACAAGATGTGCAGTTTTATTTTAACTGCTATTTTTTTAAAACAGTTCATTTACATTTTGCAAATTAAACAAAATTATCAAAATATGTACAATTGCCTCTAATTTACTCTTTTTATCAAAACTACTTATATAGACTTATAATTATCTAAGCACTATTTTTTTAATTTACGGCTGATAATTAAAGTAAGTTCTGCAGTGTATCGACAAATATCTCGTACATATATCTATTATATTCTTCTTCTGTTTTCCTTGAGGAAAGCAGACGTACACGGTCTGCTGAGATATGTCTGATTTAGTTATTTTATACTGTAGAACTGACTTTTATCATAATAATGATCTATCGCAATAGATCATCGATCCAGCGTCCAAACAGTCTTCTTTCCAATTCATACTTACTGGATTTAATTACTGTTTAAATTTATGAAATAATTTTAACCGCTTAAAATAATTCACGTGATTGCACTCATTAATTCTGTTAGTCTTATATAACTGTATTACTGTATAAATACCGTATTTTCTCTATTTCCCAGTCTCAATTAATTGCCCATGAGGTAAAATTCATTAACAAAATAATCGCCACTTCTCAGATAATCGCTCGAATGGACATTTATTAAAAAACAATTATTTGTTTAGAAATATATTACAAAGATTAATTTATCTACCTATATAAGTTTGAAATAAACATTATGTCTATTGGTGTGTTGTCATGGGCATAGAGTAAATAGTGGGGAACTCTATGGTATAGACATTATTTTAGTTTGAAATTTAAAATATCAGTCTATAAACATTTAGTGAATAAATGTCTGTGTTGTGTTATACCACAGTGTATTATAATTGCTGTGTTATATTCTTTAGGGTAATATGAATTAACATACAGGAATCTGAAAGATTGCTAAAATGAAATATCGAGTGTAATTGAACAAAAAATAGAAGCCATTAACTTGGCCAAAGGAACATCAATATCCTATGCTTTAAGAACAAAAATAATCTGCAGTATAGTGAATCCCAAGAAGGCAAAACGAGTCTCAGGTTGTGGAAGAAAGTTGAGTTCTGAAATGCTAAAAATTCAGTTAGTTCAAGGGGGATCAACGAGTGGGCACTGCAGTACTATCGAGTAAGCAAGAAAATGATACAACTCAGAGCAATTGATATTTTTAACAATTTGGAGTAATCTAAAAAAGCTAAGGCAGACTTCAAGATTTGATTATTTAATTTCTCGGACGAAATCGTTTATAGTAATTTGCAAGAGAAATTAAATAGCACAAAGAATATCCAAGAAAAGTGGATTGATTAGATTCTGTATCTTAATGGACTAAAATCAAATTGTGGCTAATCATTGTCTGCCATTGGAGCTGCAGACGAAACAACAGTTTGAATTGATGCGCTTTAAGATACAATACAATTGAAAGAGTTGATACAAAAGGCGTACCAATATCTTCATAGGCTATATTATAAGGCTATGTTCACTGTTGTGTTAGCTGCAAAAGCCATGGTGGTATTTATTGTACTCAAGGGCAAACGTCTACCAAAAGAACTCAATAACTTTCTTGGTGGATATGTTACAATGACATCCATTGGCTAAACAAACAAACGACAAAACATGGGGTACTTTTTCACTTGGTAATGATTGGTGGCATATGTTTTCAAATGTCACAAGACCACCGAAGCAGTCAAGAAAGTACTTGAAAAAATTGGTATAGACATGGCTTGGCTATGATACCGGGAGATTGTACTGGTATCTAGAAGGCCGGGGTGTATCAGCGAACAAACCTTTTAAGAATTTATAAAACTCTATGAAGAATGGATTCAAAATGAAGCAAGCAAACCGGATAATAAGACTAAGGCAGGAAATCCTCGTCCGCTATCAAAGTTTCTTTTATGTGATTCAATTGGGTGTTGAAATCTTGGGAAGCATCAAGTGAAGATATATTTAAAAGTTTTCAAAATCTGTGCTGTAACGACACAATCTGATGGCTCCGAAGATGATACAATACATGCAGTGAATTGACTGGACTTATTGCCAAAATTGCAAGAACATAGAAATACTGCTTCTGTCATGAACATTGAATATGAAGTAGAGTTAAGTATAATGATCATGATGAAATCTCCGATGATAATATTTCGGTATGTGAAAGTTCTGAATCTCATAGAGTATAATTGTACAATTTATTAACTCCAATTTTATTTCAATATATCATGTTGTATTTAACTATTACCTGTATCTCGAATTTACAGTCACTAGTCTATTTTATTATTGACAATTGTAATTGTTAATAGGTAATAAATTTATCACCAAAATCATTTACCTATATGAGTTTATGATTTCATAATTTTTGAGGATTTATATAAATTGTTATATATAGACTGTTTAAAATATTTCAATTTTTGATGAATACCATATTTACTGTATTAAGCGCCCAGCATTTAATAAGCGCCATGTTAAAATTGGAATAAATGGGCATGCCATGAGCGACTAAAAAGGTCTAATAGATAATACAAATACTCCGGCCACAACTTACACCAGCGAACGCTTGGCCGGTCGCCGGAGTTCATTTCCCGTGTTAGTTAAATGAACGCTTTTTCAAGACACTAAAAATTAATTATAAATTATACTTAAATTTAAACTATTAATAAAAATATACCTAAAATAAACTAGGTACTATGAATTTATAATGTGCTTTATAAGCGTCCACCTTAATTTGGTAAATGTTAATAAGAGCCCATGTCATTTGAGAGATTTTAAATAAGCGCACATGGGCGATTAATACAGTAAATACGGTATTTAGTTTTTCTCAGCGTTTGCCTGTTTAGTTCTCACTTTGAAGATTCTCAGCGTTTATTAATGAAAATCGGCATGTAAACATAGCATGTTGTCATTTGGCATTATTCGCACGTTAGTATTTAAAGGGGACCATTTTAATGTTTTGTATTTATAAATTCTGAATAGGGGGACAGTGACCTGTTCTGATTTACTGATATAGTGTTTCGTCTGTTCGCCTTTTCTGCATTTTTTATTACGCTTATTGTTGATTAATTTTCTACTTGTGACTGGCACCCTTTCCGCTTCAAATTATCTGCTCTTTATTGAAATACCAAACATAATAGTTTAAATAGTGAAACAATTTTATTTTACAAAGCAAAAATGCAAATTATTTATTGGTTTATATTTATCAACATCTTGATATAATTACTATATTATCGAATTTGATATACTTATATTATTTGGATATGCCAGGCTGACGAGAGCTAATAAGTTTGAAACAGTATTATATAGCTCCCAAATTTTGTACAATTTTCTAGTATAGTATATCTGAAGTATGTAGCTTGACAATCCTAAAGTCGTTTGGAATGAATTCTGGCAAAATTCGGGGAAATTTTGAGAATCGCTTTTTATATTTCTGGATATGTCATACCATTTTTTTAATTTATTTACTGAGGTAATTCAGGCTTTTATGCAAAAATTATTTGTTTGAAAAATGCATTTTATGATTTTTCCTATTCGACAGGATGATAGATACTTTTTAATACTTATTATTATTACATATTTATTATTAGACATTTATTTATTTACTTTTTAGATGTTCCTTTTTATAATTGCTTAAATATTACAGCCTCCACTAGACTTTTGGTTTAGTACAAATCGCTATATTTATAGATGTTACAGATGTACATCTTTTTTTTTTCAACATATATAAAAAGCGACAATCATGTGTTATGTCAGAAAATAAATTAGTATTCCTATATTTTCTTGTATGAATTTGCAATGATATGTAATTGTATCTTTGTAATATATACCTACACACCTGACCATTTATTATTCAATTTGAGATGAATTACGTATTGTTTATGCACATGCTGCATGATATACACCTTTTTATTCGTTTATGTAAGATATTCTAAAAGGTAAAGCCAAACTTAGAATACTTTAATGATTTAGAAGTTGCGTTTCTATTAATTTAAAGTACATTTTCGTTGTTTGTTTCACTGTACACTGGAACAGATTTAAATAATAATTATCTTTGTTTTTAGCCAAATAATTTAACAAAATATATCATATTTCATTTCTTTGTTTTACGTAAATATATTATGCATAGTGATATGAACCCTTTAGGATTTTATGAGTCGTTTCATTTGCCATAATATAGATTTGTTTGTTAATAACATTAATAAGGTTCATTATTAACATTTTAGTATTTAAAATATTTCTTCAAATCAATGCTTTTTTATTTATATTATTAAATCTGTTAAAATATTATGCTGTTGTAATAAGTATTATCCACATTAATTAATTCTCTGCACATTTAATACATACGAATATTATTAAAATATATGTATAATATTGATTTTTTTAATTATACATATGTTATACAGTTATATTGAGTTTGTTTGACGGATTAAGCAGTTAACTTCAATATATTTTATTTGTTTGTATTGTGTTATCTACATGGCTGCCTCGTTTTATCAGGAGCTAACACCACTTAACCTCATGCAACGTCCTATAGCTGCTTTTAAGCCACAAAGAAATAACGTAGTGAAATTTAGTTTACATTGGACTTACACACTCACCGACTTATCATTCCAGATATTGCTTTATCAGAAAAACATATATTTACATATATATGTATATATGTATATAATTCGTTAAATATCCGCATGAATGCTTTTATCTGACTTTTTCTGTTTAAATATATTGTCATATGTTAACTTTTTATTTAAAATTTTTATACAATTTTCAAATGTTTAGAAATAAATCAAGTAATGCTATTGACTTTTTAAGAACCAAACAGTTGATTTGCTGTATTTTATTTATTTTTAAAAATTTCTCCAAATTGAGATGCTTTGATAATTTTGCATCTCAAGGTATCCTCAAAATGTATCATATATAAATGGTGTCAATTAGAATAATTGTTTATTAAAACAAAAACGTCAGTGTCACAAAAATGAATGCCAGAAAACGAGCTATAAACGTTGAAATAATTTTGAACATGTAATTCAGCCATATAGTGAAATGGATATAAAAGAAGCCGAAGAATAAAATACTTGTATATTGGAATTTTTAGAATTTTCTAGTTTTTTATGTTGTGAACTTAAGAACTTATATATATATCGTACATACTCGTATTGATCTAAATGTTATTGTTTTTATGCACATCATTATAATATATAATTCTTGGTCCATGTTTTATGTCAGTTTTATCTATGGCTGAATCACGTGCTTTCAGCGCTTTTAAAAGGTTTTTTAAGCTCGTTTTTTGGCTTACATTTTTACGACGCTATCGTTTTCTTTTGATACCAATTACTTTATTTTTCATAAGATGCGACTATATATACAAATAATTTGATGTCTACAATATAAATATTAACTTATATGCATAAAATCTTGATGTGTCATAAAATACTTTTATATGTTGAAATATATAACGCATCGCTATTGTGATTAATTTCCAAAACGAAAATTTGTTATTTCTTTAAATGAGGAATATTTTTTTCCATCTATCTACTTTACTTCAAAAGCTTTTGAGTGAATTTTCAAAACATCGTGTACAACGTGTTCACATATTTTAATTTTAAATATTTTTAAAAAGATTTACTCGCATTTAATTAGTGCTAGCAAATAGTTAAACTATTTCTATCCCTGAACCCCCCTCTTGCCGAACAGCCTGCCTGTATTGTTGCTATGGTAACGCCGTTCTTTTTGGACCACTGTGTTCACACGAGCGATGAGTCCCTAGAGGACAACACGATTTCTCTGCCGGTTCAACGACTTCAGTATGTCTGGTACAAAATGAGCCAGTCAGGTCTGCCTCGCTACTCAGTTATCCTCGACAGCAATCTCTACCGAGCTACCAGCAGAATCTCAACTGAAACTTTCCTGCTCCCGAGTGACACGAAGATTCTCATGGCGCAAATTAGGAAGTTGTCATCTCTCTAGTCGTGATCCGGCTCTTCAGTCAATTCTTTTTAACTGTTAAAGTAAACTTATTTTTAATTTCGCCCTGTAAATACCATATCCATTACATAAATGTGCTGGTAAAATTCTCTTAAGAATTGGTTTAATATATTGATATTTTATATGTCTTTAATATTTTAATATTTATTCCACCTTTAATGCACTTTAGAATAATTCAATTAATACTATCAATAAGATATTTTTTAGCATATTTTATTCATTTATATATGTATATGTATATATTATAATATATAAAATAATTTAACCCTATATCTGGTATAGATTTTTCTTGGTTGAACTCAGATTGCATTGGCGATCACAACATATGTACTCTGATTTAATTATTACTGGTATATTTAGTTGTTATTGCAGATTGTTAAATTGGTCTTTATCATAGGTAATATAATTAATGCCCAGATGGTCATTTTATCTATTGCATTATGTGCATTAAATATAGAAATGCAATTAGGACAAATTCCATATGCCATAATACGCAGGAAATTGACGATTTTTATTGAGAAAACATGGAATATGCGTTAATGTTGAGAAATCCGGTAATTTATATCACAATTTGCCATATTTAGTTTCTTCAATAACATTGTTTCCTATTTTCTAGGAAACTGTCTATTTGATTATTATATCATTAGGTGGTCTTTATTGTAATATTGTTCTGTATTTTGCCTTTTATATCGTTAATTAATATTAGTATTATACATATTTTTAATCGGAATTTTCATGGAATTTTTCAGAAATTTATTTCGTTATTGTTTGGTTGTTTTTATACTTATAAAACTAATTGAATAAGTATTACATGATACATACCTACTCAATGTACATTATATTCATTAATATCGAATTGAATTTACTACTATATAGTTATTATGAAGGAGACAGTAAGTCAATAGTCGCTATTATATGTACATTTCATAAATGATGTAGACAGATCTCAGCTTCTTATTTCCATGTTATAACTTTGCATGTGTCACGAGACTAAGCTGCCCTGTACTTTGCGTCTTTGTGTCTTCACATGACGCTGGTTATATAGACTAGCTGCCTAGATGAGGTGTTATTATAAAAACGCTTAGTGTGTATAGCTCAAAATGGCCGTTTATAGGGATTCAGCGTATTCCAGGGACATCCTGTTTATGCCTATAGATACTGAATACTATCACAGTGTTTGTAGCAACTTTCCAATTCTTTGTGGGTTCTGCCAATTAATCTGTAACTGGCATAGAATTAAGACATGCATAACACGGAAGCTACACTGTGAATCTAAGTAGTATCTAATGGTCTCCTCCCGTTTTGTCTCTAAGTTGCTGCATCTAGTAGGTACTTACAGTAAATTCAGCCGACTTGTCTGATTCCTTTCTTTGAATCTTGCGTATGGATCGCCACTTTCTCATAAATGTAATACACTAGCGTGGTATTTAATACGGTTTAATGTTATACTGTTCCCGTTAATTGGTATGCTTAATTGCACGGATACTATAGAGGGCACTTTCTATATCATCATGTATATAATTGAGTTTACCTTTATTCTATTATCACCATGTTATTTGTATATTATATTTATGTTGATTACAACATTTGTGTATGTTTTCAGATTGTATATGTTGTAATTCAGATTATTTACCTATATAATGTTTATTATGGAATATTTCGAAAATTATGTAAATATTGTTATATATTGCTCGTTTCAATACTTTATAATACAATATTATACGTTTGTATATAGGTACATATCTTTTTGCTATTTTCATAAATAAATATATTAGATTAAATGCTTATTTGTTTGTATACAATTTATCGAATAATTAAATCAATTAATGTAATATAGTGAAAGGACTCGGTTAATGTATTTTTTCGTTTATTGTTTTTGTTAACTATCTCATTTATATATTTTTCTAAGTTTCTATAATCCAGTATATCACATTTTAATGTACATACACATTCTATAAGGTCAGTATAATTTTCAAGGATTATACGAAAATGACATTCTCCAATAATCTTTTGGTATTTTTACTTTCGCAAATTTTTGTTAGACTTCAGCAAGCGAATATAATATATATATAGAATTTTTTCAGTTTTTCATAATTATTTTGATCATTACAAATGTTGTATCCCCTATGACTTATTTTTAATGTAATCTTAATGTTATTTAATGTTTAAGTTTTAAAAAAGTGTTAATAAACCGTGTTATATTGCTTTTTATAATTTGTATTCGATTTTATTTTCTATTTAGTATAAAACAACTCGTAGTTAATTTTTATAAAATATTTATAATTTCTATTGCTTAATTCGACAAGAAACGTTATCATGACTCTAAAAATGAGTATATTGTGCATGTCTAAATAATTTATTCTGGATAATAATAAATTTACAATTTTTGAAAGTATATACAAAAGTTTATTCTTATTAATAGAAATTCTTCATATTTAGTAGGAGATATTTGTAGAACATACACTAAAAAAATATCTCGCTCATAGTTTTTTTACTTTTACCTAATACCATTTTTTAAATAAATATAGGATCATGAATAAAACATTTGGTTATATGTACGTTGCAATTTTCGAGATAATTGTATAGTTAATGGTTTAAATATCGGGACAATGTAACGTGTGATTTAAATGTTATTATAGTTTAACAAAATATATAAGAGATAACGTTTTCTAAATCTGTTTAGAATTTAACTTAATTTATATATTCAACAAAAATCAATGAGATTATTTCCATATATTAATTTTTAATAGGAAATTATATTTTTTATTAATCTATGCTTGTGTCGTTGGTATACTTACTTATATATATACTTAGAGTGGAGAATTTTCATATGTACGTAATAAAAATAGTGACATATGAACTACAAACTTAGTAAAAAAGAATAATTAATAGAAATATATTCGTGTGTATTAAACAAATAAGACATGTTTCACAGAATCGTTTTTGCCTTGACAGTAAATGAATAATAAATGACAATTAAGAGTGAAAATATTATATATATATATAAAGCATTGTTGCATACTAAGCCCCTGGTTACATAATAAGAAATTATTATTTTAAAAACAGCAATTATTATAACATTACATTAAACCGAGCATAAATTGATATAGAAAAACGATGTAAAAATGCTAAGAGCATTGTACAAGAATATAAGTTTTTTCATGTTAGCTTGAGTAAAAAATTAAAGAGAGACCTAGTTGCGTTCTTTTAATTAAAATATATTTACAGGTCTCCTTTTAAATGTTTATTCTCTAGCACCCATTAACTGTAAAAATATAATTATCTGTTGCAGAGCTCTCAAAGCTTCCTCAAATTAGTCTAACTTCCACTGAGAAGACAAAATTTAAATAAATATTTTCATCTCAAATAATTATCCTGCTGATTATTTAAAACTACGTGTATGGCTTTTTTTAATAGAAATTTCAATAAAATCTGGTTAATAAAGACTAAAGACATAAACTCTCATTACCGATCTAGAATACTCTTCCTTAATCCTAAAGAAAAAAATAAACATTTTTTCAAGACTATATCTCTGTATCATATTAAATATTCTTGTCATTTTCCAAAACTTTTAAAATAAAAAATACTTCTGTTTAAATAGCAGTAAATCTAAACATTTTAAACCCAATTGACGTCTATCAATATAAATGTTTGGTGGATCCAAACCTGACCTCATCTACATATATTATTATTAGACAAAAATGGCAAAAAGTGTGTTAGCTCATATCATAAAAGAATTGAAATAAGCATAAAATGTGTTAGCTCTTTAAGAATATATTTGACTTGAGCTAACTAGGTTTTTTGATATTGTCAAGCTTCTCAGAAGGTAATTTAACTGTATTTAATTAAATGTGATATCTAATAAATTAAAAGTATCAATTTGCGTGTCTTATAATAATAAACAAATATCTGCCTTGAGCTGTTTAAAAAAACTGGTACAATTCATAGAGATACCTATACTCAGGTAATATAAAATTTAATTTGTTGTTTATTATAGGCACCTATCCATTTGCCTACTTATCTGTAACATTTGATTTTTATAACATGAAGGTATCGTCATGGTAAAACTAATTTAGTTTTAATATTTAAAAACATAGTTAGCTCAAGTCAAATATATTTTTAAAGAGCTAACACATTTTATGCTTATTTCAATTCTTTTATATGAGCTAACACACTTTTTGCCATTTTTGGCTAATAATAATTTTATCTAAATATGATGACTTTAATATTTGATTTTACCACTTATTAATATAGAAATCTATTCATATACATATATTTAGTAAGCTCATTATCACCTCTATTAATACCTGCCAAAAATCATTTCATGAAATATTTATTTCATGATTTAAAATGAAAATAAAAACTTGCTTTTATATGTAAGATTTTACTTTCTTGCAACACTTTAAATATATCAAATTTAGAAAATTATATTAAATTTAAGCAAATTAAGAGTTATGAATATAAAAGTAGATTTTATTAGCTTTAATTTGAAACTAAATAATATGTATTTAATAAAATGACACTGATAAAATGTTATTACAAAGAAACACAAACTTATCAAAATAGCTGTTTAACACACACTCCAGGTCTTATTGCATAATAAAGTCATTTCTATTGAAAAACAATTGACAAGCAAATGGTTAGAAAAAATTTATATGGGTGATTTTTGAAAATTGTTAATCACTAATTGCAATGATCATCATTATACTATAGCTGTCAATCATTTACCCAGATATATGTAGGATGGGCATGGACAGGGATGCAAACTACAAAAAATATCCACTGGCCCTCTGGGCGAGTGGCTCCTTATTTTTTCTTGCCATCAGGTGAGTGACTTTTTACTAACTCATTCTCTTCTCTCACCCTCATTGGACAGGATGGCCATGTGTACTTGAAATTCACTGATGTACTTGAATTTCCAGTTGTGTACTTGAATTTTTTCATTGTGGGCATTTTTTTTAATACAGATAAATTTAAAAATCATACAAAAAGGTCTCACAGAATATAGTTCTGAAATATGTTTTACATATAATTATGCAGTGCTTATACAATCAGTGTTTTAAAATGCTGAGCATTTTTTTTGCTGATTTTCAGCATTTTGCGATTTTTTTAAAATGATTTTTCATGTATCTGCATTTTTTTAAGTGTTGTAGTATTTTAAAAAATTATGCTATTTCCTAATAATAAATCTATATTTTCAGGTTTTGTTTATTTAAAAAAGGGAGTTACTCATATATTGTTAATTTTGATAAATTGCTTGAATATTTGCATATATATATCATCTCATGTGAATTGTCTCAAACTCTTCACAGATCACAGTAACAATTAACAATGTTTATCACAACAAATGCTTGAAATATTTTACAATTGTTAGCTAGTCTAAGCAATATTTTACATACTTAGACAGTTAAATATTATTTAAACTGAATAAAACGGTTGGCCCTGTTATCAAAAATGCATGAAATGAGAGTATCATGCACATTGGTATTTCGGTTGTTTGCTTATTCAATAAAATTAAGCATAGTTTCATCAATTTTTAGAGGGATTTGCGTTTTTTATATAGAAAGTATACTTTGCTGCTCATGGACATATGTTCCCAATAAGTACACATGTTGTGACTTAGAGTGTGTGTGTGTGTTCACTTGGGTGAACAGTAGTGAATTATACAACTTAAAAGTTGGAAAACTTTATTTTGGAAAATATCACCAAAGTTTACATTGTTGCTTTGTTCATTTAATGGTTTGTTGGTTCTTTAAAAATACTAAGTAATCAGTCATGCTGAGTGCATTTGCACCCATGTGGTTTTCTTGATTATATATCATCTACATATCTTTAATTTTATTCAACTAGGATAAGTTATAATATATTATATTTAAATTATCATATATAATTGTGACTAGAAATATATGGATTAAACAAATATTTATTATAGGACAAAAACAAAATGTATGTATTATGAACAGATACAGGTACACACATTTAGTTAACATTAGGGTATCATGAAAATGCTAAGTAAGCATGATGGTGTGTCTGACCAATATATGTCTCACCTGGCATGTCTAACCAAAATATGTCTCATCTGACATGTCTTACCATTTTATGTCTCATCTGATATGTCTGACCAGTATATGTCTCTCCTGACATGTCTAACCAGT
>JAYRBW010080173.1:0-23811 GCA_036023295.1 Invenusta paracnida | reverse complement strand
ATAGATGATTTAATATTACGTTTTTTTTCTGTAATAAATTGTGCCCCCCCCCCCCCCCCCAATAATTTTCACTATTCCTGGCAGAGTTGAGTTTTGAAACTTGGTATATAGATAATAAAACGAGGATATTTTGTAACACATTTGAATAAAATAGCAATATATTACAAATGTTATATTGTTATTTAAACAAAAAATTATTTTTACTTAGTATTCAACAAATAAAACAAAATTTCGTTTATTGGGAAATGTCAAGAATCTTTTATTTTTCCGTAAACAGTATTTGTTACCATGGTCACGTGACCTTTATAGGGTGTACAGTAGTGAATATAGTGCCAACATTTGTAACACTATATTTTAGGAAGAGTCACGGAAGCTTATATTGCTCCATTTGTTCGTTTAAAATATTTCCCACTCGTTCCTTTCATGTCAATATAATCATTAGTATATGAAAATATACGAAAATATATTTCGCAAAATAATATCGTAGAACTATAAAGTTTGGTAAATATATTATATATATTTGTAATATATAATTATATATATGTATATATGTATGAGTAAAATATATAACAATAAGTGATGTGAAAATGATTAATACATATATACGTGTTAGATACCAAGAAATAAATATGTCATGATATATTTAGTTAGATATTCATAGATAGGTTGCTTAAGCAAACACAGTTGGATGTTAAATATGCACGTCATAATAAAGTAATGGTATGCAATATTTTGTAGATAGTGTTTTATAAGGTAGTATTCCATATAGAGCCAATATGTAGATTTACTTTTATTAAGAGAATACGATGTGACTATATTTCATATTAGTTAACACACAGTATAATTAAAGTACATTTAGTCAAACAATAATTAAGTGTACGCATTAGATAAAATCGTTTATGTTTGATTGATTCTTTCTGCAATAATTAAAGCAAGTCAAAATGTTGGACATCTGAGAAATTGAAGACTAATGATTCTTACGATCATTGGAGGAATCCTTGGACGTCATGTAAATGTTGCCCTCATCAGAAAAGATGTAAGTTTCCTCACCGGCATGTGCTACCAATGTTGCCGCTGATGCCATAGTTCCCGCGTCATATCCCATCGTAGTCCTTGTTCGAGATCGCCACTGTTCCTCCGTCACCACATCGTTCATTGTGTCCTCATCAAGATCCAGAATATAGTGCCCCTCCACGGCCTGCTCCATTGGGTGCTGGGGTAATCCTCGAGTTCGAGTATCCACTGCTTGCATTCTACGCATCAATGCTGGCGGTTCCGGTAATTCTTGTGTTCCACCAGCAGCCAATGTCTTCGTTACCTGCGTGTCGGCGGCATAGATTCTTCGCATTTTTGGCATTCCATCAGTGGTAGTTTCAGCAGCTGTCTTTACTGTGGTTCCATACGTGACTTGTGTTAATCCAGCCGTTTTATTATCAATTGTCGCGCGTCGCTTAGATTGTCTACTTTGCCTGTTGGGCCTCTCTTTTGTCTCCATTGTTTGTGAAGGTCGGCCAGTTTTTTTTTCGAAATCAACCGTTGCTTTGCTTTTCCGGTGGCCTTTTGGTTGCTGACGTGAAGTTACAGCTTCCAATTTTACGGATTTAACATCTTTGGGCAGATCGCTGAAGACGTCCTGGCCCTCAGTGCGATCGGACATTTTCTGATTAACGTGCATGTCACTTGGGGTACCTGATAAAACTCGATCTGTGGCAGCTCCGTCACTGAAAAGTCCGTTATCTGGGAATAGATTGACTGGTGCGGCCACTGAAAGTGAAGATAACTGGCCAAGATTTACTTCAAGATTCTCCAGAGTTTTGAGTCGAACTGAAAAGAACAAAATTGTATAATTATTTTAAATATTCTTAAAATATGTAATTTATGTATATAGATTAGTGCAGTGCAGTGTATATATTATATATACATATGATATATAAGTTGAAATATTACAAAATTGTTAACAAATATAATATATTTTTAAAAGTAATATAGCAATTATCACATCAATTTAAAAAATTTTTTTTCTAAATATATAAATGATTAAATTATATATTTTGAATCTTTGAATTTTGTTTTTTTACACAAATTATATAATATGTATAAAATAACAAAAAAGAAGAGCAGAAGGAAACTGGTCGCTAAAACTGGTCGTAAAACGAAAATGGTCGCTAAATATCTAAGAAATTTTGTTACATTTACTCTCGAAACTCAGTTTGATATTATATATGTTATGACACTTTTAATCTTCTTATTTACACATATTTTCGGTCAGGTTAGTCGAAACGTTTAATATTCTATTCTTTAAACATGCTGTAACGGTTTATACATTATGAAAATGTTCTTTCCACAAATAGAAGTAACAGGTCATGATGATACTCAGCCTACATTCGGAATCCAATTTAGATCGATGCGGTTTGTCGTCATCAATTTCGAGCATACTTTCTTGGTAGATATATTTTTCATCATCAAAGATGGACGTTACCGCTTGGTAGAGGTCCTTATTGGTGCCATCGTTAATGAGATCTGGAGAAAGGAATTCGTTTTGTTAGTGCTTAAATATCTATCTTGAATGAGTGATATGACATTTAGAATACTTTCATTTTACTGCTGACTTGTAATTTAAATATATAAACACAATATATTTCAAAATAAAAAACAAATATAATGGGATTTAAAATAATAATTATAACTTATAATTTTTAAAAGTATAGCTAATAAGTAACTGTGTAGATATATATTTTAGAGCATGAATAGCTAAGAATGTTCATACTGACAGAAGAAAAAATGCTAAGTTATTAATTTCGATAAAATAATAACTAAAATCTTTCATCTTAGCTTATAAAATGAAACTAAATTGAGCAAGGTTTGGTATATATGTATATGCTATCTAATGTATTATTACGCCAAAGTGTATGGAATTAGTTTGATATAATTATATGAATTAATAATATTAGGAAAATAAATTAAAGACACATTATAAGTAATGTAATAATAAATATACTGAGGTTAAAACTCTCTCGGAGATAGCATTTCTTGTTTCTACATAATGTACAAACTCAAACTTATAACAATACAAAAACGAATAACTTAAATTATAGAATTGCATATGCTCTAAATTTAGTAAGATGGGTAGTAGTAACAATTTGAGTACATATAACGTCTGAAAAAAACATGTATGTCTAAATCTGCTTACGTAATAATTGTTGTCTGTAAAAATAGGGTCAGCAGATATGTAAGTTTATAATTAAGTATTATGTACAAAATCAAATAGCAGTATTGGAAATTATAACATGTTTTTATGCAAAATATGTGAAAAATATCGGCAAATACTTACAAACGTTTTTCTCGCATTTGTCTGAAACAGTAAATACCAACTCACATTTTTTAAAGAAAAAAAGAAAGAAATACTTTCAGTTTATGCGAATAACAGAATATGGAAACATGTAAGACCGAAATTTCAACTCACACTAGGGAGTACATAGCTGCGACGGATACCCACACTCCAACGATGATCAAGAATATGAAAGACAGTATATTGTTTTCATCTGGAGAAAAAAGCTTTAATTAATATAAAAAAAGTCCAAGTTTGTGTGTAAAATATTAACATACATTCATAAATGCATCTATACGCATAACAGTTTAATGTATACAAAATATTACATCTATGTATGTTCATCTAACATAATATATAATGTTAATATACTTTTATGTTATGTGATAAGAAAGCATGTTTATTGTGATAAATGTCTAGAAAATAAATGCATTCATTTATTCAATTCATTTTGTACTCTGCACGATTTTCTTATTATAAATTTTACACTTTTAGAAAAGTTAAATATAATATTCAGTCACTATTTGATTACATTTAATCTCAAACATTCGGTTAATCCTGTCGTATTGTATAAATGCAAATGTGTATGCAGCATAAATTCACCAGATTCATTCAATAATATCCAAGTATTTCGAAATATCATCTATAGTCTATATGTGTAATTAATATACACGTCATCAAATTATCGTTTTTGAAGACCCTTATATAAACATAATACTTTAAACGAAATAAACCTTTAATTGAACACAACGAAACAACTTAGTAAAATACACCCAATATAAAAGATTCCATCAAGTTCACTATCGAAGAAGAAGTCTTCTCAATATCTGGACTTCTCATTTCTGTATGTGTGTATGAGAAGAGACAAAGGTTAGTTTGTTACCAGTGTGGCTCCCACGTTCTCCGGATCTTATCCCTAAAGACAGTTGGTTGTGGTGTCCTCTCAAGTTAGTATGTTTTGACAGACATCGACCTCAAAATCTTCAAGATTTACTAGAAATAATAGTCAAAACAATGCAACAATTTGCCAATAATGGCTTACATGGTACTCTCCGCCAGTCAGTCACATTATGTGTGGAGGAAGTGAGGTTAACAAAGGAGCTCAATTAAACCACAAATAACATTCAGTTTTATTCATTGTATATTATCCATTAGTTCATTGTTATGTTAATGTCTTTTTAAATTAAATTAAAACGTTATTTTTTGATATTAAGGTATTAAATCTAGCACTAATTATGGACCACTTTGTACATATAGATATATTAGGATGAGGATGACGTCATAACCGACCACAAGGATTATAACGACAAAACAGAAAAATGAAAGCTTCACTAACTTGAGCAGTTAACGGTTGGCATGGTTATGTATCCGCTCCATGGACCGAATGTTACTATTCCTGTGTTGTTAATTATACCGCGAATGCGAGCATGTACATTTCGACTGTATTGTGTAGTATTAAGGTAAACTGAAATAGATAATTAATATTGAAGTATTGTTTTATATATGTATTTGTTTTAATACAATAATAAGTACGATTTAAACTATTTGCATGTCTTAACAAGCAGTTATATGTAATTTTGTCAAAAACCATTGCATTATAATTGTACCTGTATATGCAGCATCTCTTTTAGATAGATGCTTCTAGTAAAATAGAAAATGTGTCAGTTCTAATATTGTCGGTCTGCAAAGATTAAATTACTTATTGTATATATGTATACACAATTTTATAAAAACTAAAATAATACTATTTTTATTTTAACCAGCCGTTACGTTATAATTTCTATACCTAACTATACAGTTTATATAAGTTTTAAAAGACACATATTTCGCTGAAAAACAGAACTCGACATTTTAGAATTATCTGTTTTGAAAGAATTACATTTTATAAACTATTTTAGTAATAGGAAAACTACTTTTAATAGTGTTCAAAATTAGTAATCTAATCAGAAATTATACACTCTTTCTGAAAATTATAAGATTAGCTTATTATGCATTATAAAACTATATTGTTTTGCTTGATTATCGCTTTACAGTAACAAAAAACATAACAAATTATACTTGCAACGTTGAATATACTATTGATTTTTTTACAACATTGTTATATTCGAGACTATTTTCTTCATAATCTATTTAAACAATGTACGCCCATTGTAATCTATTATTAAAATAAATCATTCAATGCAGATATACCAATATTATAGATACACCTCAAGTATTTAATTAACAATCCATAGCATATGTAATACACTTATACTTGATGAATTTCTGGTGACGTAGGCTGTGAGTACTCTATTGTCCATCGTATATACGTAGACATGGTACCAGTTGTATTGGATAAACTGGTACCATCTCAATGTATGATTGCAGCGTTTCCCCCGAGTCAGTAATATGTGAATTGCTATAATAAGAAATAAAACTACACATTTAATACGCTTAAAGCTCATCTATACAGCTCACGACGCAGCGCGTTAAAAAGGAATAATATTAAACCCACGAATACATTTTACACTGAAAGCGGCACCGACTATTTATCGAAAGACCTTTACGTTTTAGAACTATTCATTAAAACTGAATGCAGCTCGATCTTTAGAATACAAAAATATATATTAATCTGTTAATCTACGTTCTGTGCAAAAATATAATAATTTTGATATCTTAAATTGTAGTGTTTAATTTGCATATAAGTATGTAAGTTATGTGAGAAAATGTAATAAAAGTAAAAAAAATAAGAATGTAATGAAAAACTTATTGAAAAAAATGCATATGTTATTAAATAAAATTAAATAATTACTATTAAGTATAAAAATGGGATAATTTTTTCAAACGCGTAGTGTATAATCTGAACTTCGGTTTTCTGTTCTTAAGTATATTATAATTTTTTTATTAAAAATTTACTGCAGTTATTACAGTATCAATTATAAAAAAAACTCAAACATTTTTTTTCTAATAACACGATTATTTTATAGAATTAAAAAAAAAAAAAATAATAATCCAGTTCATCTTACATATAGAGGGTTTTAAATCTTCAAAGATGAAAACTATTTTTACTTCAATATTTTTTTACTAAAATGTTGGAAGTTTTAAGTCTATAAAATGGTTCTAAATAATATATAAATATAAATATATGCGTTAACACACTGTATTGAGTATATAAAAATATAATTCATCACGACATTTCGAGTGTTTTTAACAAATGATAGAAATAACATACTATAGTACAGGCAATAAATAAGAAAAGCGATGTTGCACAACAGGATAATATAAGTGAGTAGAGTTATAGTCTGCAAGTGTTTGCCGATATAATTATTTATTAATTCTGTTTTGTTCTTTACACTGTTTAACTGTGTTTTGAATAAACTTTAAGAACTATATATTTAAATACATTTTATTAACTTAATTTGCTTCGATATTTATTATTATAACTATTGGTAAATTGTAGTAAATTATATGGCCCGATTTTATAAAGCGGTTCTTGTAAGCACGGTTCTAGTTAGCACCACTATATAGTAGAGCATGACCTACTTTCTATATATGAGCGTCAATATATACTGTAAACAGAGGTACCCCTCAACACTGAGTAAATAGCCATCATAGCGTCTAACTTCGAAATCAGCAAGCAACCTTGAGTTGTTCCAAATCCTTGAATCGTGTACCGAGCCTAGCCATCTCGCCACAACATTACAAATCTCATATCGGTGATTACACACAACTTGAATATTAAGCGAGTACCAATAATGTATGTTAACATACACAGCGGAGTTTTCTTCTGGAACATTAGAGACTAGTCGAATGTGGGTACAATCGATCGCTCCGATGACATCAGGAACTTGATTAATTTCATAGAATCGTCGTTTTGTTCGAGGAGTTCTCTTGGACATTTTGAGGCATAATAACACAACGTTCCTTTAAACGGGCAATGTTATAAGAAACAGTTGCGATTATGCGACACACGGTTGCTGGTGAAACACCAGGCAAGTCACCGGAATTATTGTAAAAATGTCCAGAGGCAACGAAACGTAAGAAAACAAACAACTAAACTTCTGGGGAAACGGCGCGATTTCGATGAGTATTACGTTGTAGCAAATCGCGTATATTTGCAGTAAGCAAATTAGTTGTATATTGTTTGAAAGTCTATATCTTAATATAAATTCTTTGTCAGAGAATATATAATACGGATTAGTGCAATCACGAAATACCCGTAAGTTCACAACAAAATGCACGTTGAAGCAACAAATATCTTGCCTAAATTATGATTTAGACCTGCTCTGATGCAGTACTAACTTTTGTTCTAAATAAATGGATTTTCAACTGGTTAGAACCGGTGCCAACTTCTTGAAATCCAACTGGTTCTAAAAAATAGCACCGGTGTGTCAGTTGGAACTGCTTTATGAAATGCAGGTGATTCTAAATTTATCAAATTTCTTCAGTTTAGAACTGGTTCTAGGCTAGAACCGCTTTATGAAATCGGGGCCATAGAGACTCGTAAGTATGTACATATTATATTGACAGATGTAGATGTCTGCCCTGATGTACGAATCTACCTTTACTGTACTGTATGTTACCTGTAGAGAAGCAATCATCTGCAAAGACAGAAGTAGAAGAGAACTTCTATTACCCCGTTGAGTGTTGGCGCAACACAACACACGGATAAAACTAGTCTTTGCAATAACACTGAATTTACATATTATGACACTTTCTAATCTAACGCACAGTTCCAAATTACGTCACTTTACTAAGAATAGATATTATTAATCGGAACCAAAAAGAAAACAATCATTTAAATTATAATAATTCGAATACTAAATTAATGAAAGAAAATTTATCTATGACGTTTATAATAACACATTAATAGTAATCAATATTATCATAATTATAAGCAAAAGACAACAAGAAAACTAGATTGATTTGCTTTTAAGACATATTCAAAGTTGTACCGCGAAATAAATACTAAATACATAAAAATATTATTAAGCATAACATTTTGTAATTGCATTAAAACAAACGAATAATTAATATTTATTTAAAAAGCAAGTTTACCGGTGGATTAGTCGGCGCATGGATCAGACTTTACTCAAGCGTAAACTTATAATTACTGAAGCACATTATAATGACTTCAAAATTAAATAATATAGTTTACATTACATTGAGAATTAATCTTCAACGAACGCCCAAAACGTACTATGTTATCAAACACTCGTTTAGTAAGAAAATCAATTCATAATCAATCCAAAATGTCAAAAGTCAGTATTCCACCACAGGCAAAAATTATATACTGAGTGATTGATTTTCGGCCATATTTACCGCCACGTCATACAGTACAGTACAGTACAATTGCAATCAATCAAACTTACATTCGAGTCGTCCTGGGGTAAAAAGACGTCAGCCAAACGGCAGTAAGTTGCCTAAAAGACAGGAAATAAAAGGAAAGTGAATATTTGATCTCATCTACCTTGGAAATCCGTGTACTTCTTTCATTCAAAAAAAAGAAAGAATAAGCACGAACAAATCTATTTCAACAAATTTGCTACCACCACATCTTTGCAACTACCGACTAATAAAACAAAATATGAATAGTCTGGCAAGACATATATTATAAGTAGAAGTTCAGTGCGTTATTGTTGAGTTTATAATCAATCAAACTGTATTATTAACTCATTCTTTAACTCGTGCTTATAATAGAATAGTTACGAAGAGTCTCCGATGATCTCACCAGAACACAATCTTGACGAAATTCTTCGAGCAAGCGTCTCAACTGGTTCATGGACTTGGTCTCGGAGTTGCCGTAATCGATAAAGCGAACGACGTAGTCACACTTGGTGATGGCCTTGGTGATACGTCCCCGGTACCACTGATTATCCTGCGTGAACTGAGCGGCCACCAGACAACCTTCAGAGAGAGTAGAGCAAGGAGGTCCGAGTAAACAAGGGTGTAGGTTAGATGGTCCAGAGAAACTTACATAATCAAGAGTAATAATAGCAGGCTGAAGACGCCAATAAACTATGTTTTTAATAAACCATCTTCTGTTAATGTTACAAAAATGGGGAGTATTTTATTAAGTAATTCATATTTAAAACTACCCAAAACTCGCAATAGTGTCAAAAACAATAACCAAACAGGTGCTATTTTGTTCACATTTCTTTCTTCTACCCTAAAGCTGATATATAATGTGAAGATAAGAAACATTACCACTAAATATGCGGTCAAAATAGTGATACAAATATTGAAAGAGTTCATGAAAACCTAATAATGATAATACGTTAATATCATCCAAAACCATTCATAAAATTATCCATGTGTATCTGCATAAGCTAAGAATATTATAACTGCCCTCAAAATACACGGGTCACACACCAACTTTGAGCTGGACAGTCGCCGGGAAGGAGTGCATCTTGAGGAACTCGCCATAGGCCTTCTGGAGGCGGTTCTGGAGATTATTCGAGGTCTCCATGCACTTCTGGTTCACCGGATTCACCCAGAAGTCCCCGTTCTTCTCGCACGCCGAGACACAGACACAGTGACCCGACTTGATGGGCGCCGCGGGCACGTAGTCCGCCTCGATGTCCGCATAGCACGAGGTCCTACCAGCCAGCTGTTGGGCCGGTTGCCCGCCGGGGTAGCGCTGCTGGTGCTGCTGTTGGCGACCTCCTCGACCGCCCCGGGCCCCCTTGCCGTAGGGCTTGTTGTTGGGGCCGTTGTTGTTCAGACAGGTGGAGAAGACGGCGAGGTTCTGCGCAATGAGTAGGTCCTTGACGTTGGCCTTGTCGACGTCGCGGATGAGATCGACGGTGAACTTGGTCTGGGCCGGCCGAGGATACACCTTTCAGGTCGTGCAAGTAGAGGGGAGAAAGAGTTACCAGGCCTTTACGAGACGAAATTGGAGAAGAGTTAATAAATGCAGAATGTGATCGACATAAGTACATGTGATCATATTATTATACATTGGAAATGTTATAAATCAAACATTAGTTTATCTCAATAGTCAATAAAATGACTAAAAGACACTTAACATAACATATCTTGCGAATTATGTAAAAATGTAAAAGAAGACAAGATTGTCAATAAATAATTATATTCTATTATGAAAATCACTTACAATTACTTTAAAATGTCGACAGGAAATACGGATTTTATTATAACTTGGCGCTTCTGTGAGATAGTAAAATAGCCAATAGCATAACATTTCATTGGAGACAATAGTATAGATAATAATTTATGCCCAGATACGTCTTTTTATACAACCGTGGTTGAAAAAAATCAAAAATCAATTTTTAGCCATAATAATATGTTGATTTGTACTCTTGATTTCAACAAAATATTTTAATCGTAAATTTTGCATAGAAACGAGATTTTTTGCCGCAATTCAACGAATAACATGTAATAATAAAATTTGAACAAAAAGTTTAATCAACAGCAATTATATAAAAGTATTACACCAAACTAACGCAATATTATATATTATTACGTTAGAAATTATTAAAACAAAATATCACCATCAGTGACCATTGTTAAACATTAACAAATAAACTAAAAACGGATACAATTATGATAATGTAAGTGAAACTGAATCAGAAAAAAATGCCACCACAATTGTTAATAGTATAGAATCAAAACATAAAAAAACACTCTGTAGGGGTAACAGTGATGGAGAAACCCAACCATAAGATCTCCGAAATATTAAAACCATAACACTGGATGTTAGAGTAAATAAACACAAAGAAATATAAGTAAATGGGCATCAATAGTTAGCAGCAAAAAAAAAGCAGCAATAGTATAATATTGAAATACAAACTTTCCAAACGCGCTGTAATTGAAAAGAAAGAAATGTTTTATTCAATTTTTGGAAAACATACCACTACAACCTAGCTATACGGTTTTAATCGTAGAATAATTACACGGAGTTTCCGTCTTATCGATTCTGTGTGCAGTTTAATACTAGACTAACAATTTTGATACCCCGAAAGCTTTTGCAAAACAATGCTCCAGAAACTGGGAGCAATTAAACAGTATATTAACTTCCGTACGCGTCATATATTCAACTGAAATTATTACTTTTTATCCCTATTCTTTTTCCAACTAACTCAAAAGCGAAACCAAAACTTCGATTACAACATTAGCGCTTCATAGCAAGTCTAGATAATCAATAAAAGTCTATTCCAATCACTCAATGGCTTTAAGTTAAGTCAAAGGCTTCAAATATATATATGTATATATGTCAAATCAGGCCAAATTCTGTTAATATTTATAGCTTTTATCTGGGGAATATGAAATGGTTACTCCAAGTAAGTAACTTATTAATACTAGCGCCAAATGGACTCACAATAGCAATCAACTCCTGGTTGAAGGTGAGCTTGAGGAGGGCATCAACCACCTCCCCACCCCACAACTCCACTCCCCCCAGCTTCTGCTGATGATAGCGAGAACTCCCGCCAGCCAAGGGGGCCACGTCCGCCAGACAGCAGAGGTGCGCCAGGGGAGGTATCATGGCCGGACCATCGCCCTCTCCCTCACCTCCCTCTTCCCCCTCCGTTGGCAGGTGATGGAGGCTGGCCGTGGGTGTCGTGATGGTGGCGCCGGTGTCAATGAGGTGAACGGTACAGGCGCCTGGCTGCGGCGTGTCCCGGTCGATGAGTCGCATCCTGTACCAGAGACGCTCCTGGCCGCTGTAGCCCACCAGAGACTCACCTGCACACAACAATATGTTCGCACTTTACATAAGCGAGAGAGAGAGCTAGAAGAGCAAGCAGTATAGTATCCCAGGTACACACACCATTGACAAGGGACTTGGCTGTGATCGGCGTGAGGCGACCGGAAGCCGCGAGACTGGCGTAGTACTCCGACAAGTCTCGAACACGATCCGTGTTGATCACCTTTTGGACGTAGAACTCACCGGGGTGGACGAGATAGGAGATGCGAACGTGGTCGCGCGATTCTGAAATTGTCACCCCCGTTTTAATAAACGACGTAAAGTCCACTTGTATAAGTAACCGAAATGCTAGAGTTTAATACAAACATTACGATTCCTAAAATAGCGTACTATTATGTTTGACAATGTTGGCCATATAACTTCAATGCACTATATTATAAAGTATTGTTTATACTCAATAATAATGATTGATACAGTAGCATTATAATATACCCATAGAGTAATAATACACAGATGTTTCCCTTCCTTGGCGAATTTAATATATTATAAACATAAATAAATTTGTTTTAATTTGTGATGTGAACAAATCTTGGTAGCCATTGTTATTGACTCCGTGCTATAACAATAATGTCAGGGGGGAACTTTGCTTAGCATATGGCTGTTCTAATCGTCGTGGAACTCAAAGTACACTCTATGAAGGCCAGAAAGTTAGATTTCACACATTCCCGAAAGACAAACAAAGGTATGTTATACGTTTATTCCAATTTTTTTACAGAAAACAGTTTAAATTTAAATTATAACCTTTGTAATTTAACTGTAGGTCCATAACATTGCATGTATTATCACTTTTTACTTATTTCATTGTTATATTTTTTCATAAACTAACATTCAAGTTAGATAGTCAGAGATGTGGTTCCCACATATTCAGTTGGATTAAATAGTTCTGTTCTGTCTTGACTCTTAGTTTAAAATATCTCTAAAGACAGTAATTGTAATGTAGTATGCATTTAACTTAAAATGTCTATTACATAATTTAAAGTCTTAGCTTTTTTAAAACTCTATACATACTATTTCTATTTCTATTGATATTATATATCTAACTAATTGTAATATAATTAATTTCAATTTTAAAATGGGATATATTATTTATTATTAGCTGCTTTGTGATAATTATTTTCCAAACCTGGTTTTTATTATAGACTGCAATATGAAACAAGATAATGTTAATTTAAAGTAAAATTAAGATGGATTTAGTTTTTTTATCTTAATATTTTAAGCATTTATATTATATAATAATAATAATAAATAATACTATACTGAACATATTATGTAATAGTAATACCTATACTTAATACAATAAGTTACAGTATAACTTGTTAGTATGACCTTTGATAAGCATGAGCAGCCACTGAGCCACTTTTGACAAGCATGTTTGTCATTCAGGTGCAATAATTATATATATAAAGGGTATCTAAATACATACTGAATCCCTTACATACCATTCAATTAGTGTTCAAGGCCAAGACAATTCAATTTGTGAAGAGTGAGGGTTGGTAATTTTTATGTAATTCTTATTATTGATAATCTTAAGTAACTAGAAGGTGGCCTAATATGATAGGTTGATTGTTAATATATAACCCAACCTATAATGTTGGTTGGGTTACTGGAATGTTGTTTGTCAAGCCTTTATGTACTTTAAAAGGGGGTCACACAGCTAGTCATTAATATTCACTTGTACTGTCAAACATCGATAATGCATACCATTTAAATTTTCCAACTATTTATTATGTTATATTGTATTGATAATGGCATGCATACTGCATACAGGGTTCCCACAGACCTGAAAAAACGTTATTTGTCAGGGAATTTAGGATTGCCTGGAAAAGTCGGAATTTGACATATGGTCAGGGAATTTTATTTTATTGTTACATAAATATTGTTGCATACCATATATTACCTCCAATAGATCCTGTGTCACCAATAAAGCCTAACCTCCAATAGAATGCATGCCAATTAAAAAATAGAATCTGGGGTCTATAACTTATATATAATACACTATTATAAGATTGTACATAACATACCTACTTAGTTTATTACATTTATTGCTACATGTAATGTTTTAGAAATAAATATGTGAGACCTGCAGTGTAGAGAAGAAGAGCCAGTTTGAAACCTGGAAAAACTTTTTGATTACCCAATTAAATAAAATATAGTGTTTTACAATGAATGATGTGTATGACCTACTTTATGACCGATATCATTATTACTCTATGATAATACCAATCTAGCGTCACAATTCCTATGTCCCAATTCTCCCCCATAAAATATAAGTAATAATATAATTATGCCTGAATATTAAAATACAACAAAAACACAAACTGATGAATATATCGAGTCATTAAAATATGTATGCAATAATCCGCAGGCTATATCTATCACCATTTTAGGCCCTGTAAATTATTTAGCTTCGAATTTTTGACACATTGTTCCAGCTTACTTACTAAAGAAAATACCCACTCCAGCTCCAATTCCATTTCATATGAACATCTTAAGCCTAGACTTCTCTCACACTCCAGCCAGAGATTTGCTCATAATTTCTGTTCCTCAACAGTCCTTAGTCTTGACTTTTACTTCCCTTACACATAAACTGTAATTCTTTAAGCAACACAGTAATATATAAATGCAAACCACAATAGTATCTTTCCAATTCAACATCTCTTTCACAGGCAATTTCTTACCTCAAGCATAACTCTAGAACATCATATTCCCCGCTACCGCATCGTCGTAGACCAGTCAATCGTAATGCATATAATAACTTACAGGGCGTTACACACACACGGGAACCTAAGAGACACCGGCCCATACGTTACACATACGTCTTACTGTTATGAATGGACCTGTACTATATAATATGGACCTCTTAATCATATTTTAATTATTTAAAAAAAAGTATGTGTTTAATTATACTAACAAAGACTATATAAAAACAAGAAAAGTAAACTTAAATGGAATAAACGAATTCATTAAACTTGATATTACCATTTCGAAATCCTATTATGCTTTATTAAACATACAACATACCAAGCATGAAGTCATTTTCATTTGGATTGCCATTCGAAATCCATTTCATGAAACGCCCAACGGCATATTCAGAGTTTTCCAAATAGCGATCTGCAATACAAACGATTCAACGAAGGTAAAATGTACTATGATGTCTCATTTATGTTCTAACAAATTGCAGTTTTGTAGATATAAAAGACGTTTTGCTTTAAAAGCTTTCCAAGACAAAATTGACTTAAATTAAATCTTTTAACAGTAAAATGATATTTTACGCAAATATATATTAAATATCAGACACTATTGGTTTCTAAAGATAGAGTTCCCATCAACCATTCATACCTCAAAATGTAAAGACAATATAAAGGATTTAAAAGAGAAATGTGAAAAAAATTACGGACTTCGTGGTGGAAAGTAAAACATGTTTGTAATTTGAATAATATCTTTACTTAATTTATGTGATCACAAAACAAACAAAAAACTCTAGTGAAATTTGGAGATTTACTGTATAGTTAGTTTATGTATAGGAAATATATACTTATTAAAACAATCCACGGATCATAATACATATTTTACAAATTTACATATTACGATTATTTTTCATGACTTTTAATACAAAAATAATCAAATTGCCTGTTTTGGAGTTTTTTTTAATTCCCTGTCTTTTCCACGATTTTCTGTGAAATTTACAGATTACTTATTCTCCCAAATTTGATAAAAAGCGATGAAGGCCCTATTGTTGGAACACAAGTCAACCAGACTCAAAACTACCTTTTTTATAGGCAAGTTTTTTTTTAAAAGCATGAGAGCTATATCTAAATTAAGAATAAATATATCAAGTTTTCCACTTTATGTTGCTGGTTAATTGAGCATAAATTAAATTGTGACATAAAAGTTAAAATTATTTGATGCGTGTCTGAATAAAAAAAAAATTATTACAATTTATAATTTAAAAAATACTGGTCTGATATCTGCGCATACTATTGAAATGAAAAAGCAAAAACATAATAATATAATACATATATTTATTTTATAAAATGCAATTTTAAAGACTTTAAAATGAATTTTGCTAATATTAAAAAAAATATATATACTTTCAAGGGTGACCTCAAAATTTGAAGACTTTTAAGGATTTGCGGGAACATTGTTAAGACTATAAAAGTCACATTTAGAAAATATACATACTCTGACGACACCAAAAAAGCCAAAAAGTCATTTTAAAAACGCTACATTACTCCCAGTCATCAAAATCTAAATTTGAGAATGGAACAATCTCGATTATCAGAATTATTTTCGAAAAACGACTTCCCATAT
Source organism: Invenusta paracnida (assembly GCA_036023295.1). Taxonomy (NCBI): domain Eukaryota; kingdom Metazoa; phylum Platyhelminthes; order Proseriata; family Coelogynoporidae; genus Invenusta; species Invenusta paracnida. The sequence goes on along the minus strand of JAYRBW010080173.1, from coordinate 7,468 downwards.
AAAGTTAATAAAAAAACGTACGGTAAGAGTCTTGGTATTTTGAGTAGATAATGTTAATAAGAATATAATATTACTATAATAATACAAACCCGATATAACCCCTGTTTGAAGAGAGTCAAACTATTACAAAATTATTTTCATAACTCAGTTGTTTCCAATACGACACCTTAATCATCTTAAAGTCGAAGTTGACAAACACCGCATTCTTGGATTTTAGTTAGACGACAGCTGTTCACGCATAAAGTGCACTACAATGCCCGTCAATCAACATAATCAACTTACAGCACTGGCCCGACGGCGCCGTTTGTGCCTGTGGCACGGGTACTGCCGGAGTCGGCGGCCCGTTACTATTAGCAACTGCGGGGACCACCTCAGACAAGGGCTTCCTACTGGTGCCACCCCTCCGGGCCTGGTGTTTCGACAAGCCCGCCTGCTCCATGGCCCTCTGGTAAGTGAGTCCAGAGGCCTGGTAGGCGGCTACCTTAGAGTCGGGGCCCCGACTGCTGCTCCTTTCACTACTGTCCCTCTCCCCAGCCTCCTCTCGCCTGTTGCTCGCTCGGTTGTGGTGGTGGGCGTGTTGGGAGGACGGAGAAGCCCCGCGGTGCTCGTGCTGCGTGCGTGCTGAGGTGCACCACAGATGAGGAACGTAAACATTAAGGGTCGCTTTCATATTACAATTAATTATTTAACTATTTAAACTTCCGACTATTATAAGGAAACAATTACAATAGGCTAATTTAAATGTGATAATAGCTATGCTTTTCTGTTCACAAAGTCTAGTACGATGCCCGCACCTGATGGCAGCGTTATCAGTATTATGGCAGACTGATGACGTCACTGATATATGTAGATGTACACAATGCCTTACTACTTTTAATAATAATAATAATCAGGACTCTATCGATAACTCATGAAAAATAGTACATCGATTTTGAATGTTAAAAACACGTACAAATTTTAAGTGTTGAATCAAAAGAAAGGTCTACGTTTGATGACTTGTGGCATACCTTTTACGGTAGTTTGGGTGGAAGCATTCCCAGGAATTCCGGTGACTTCGTATTCCAATTCCGTTTCTGATAGAACTCTAGAACGAAAATGAAATATAACCCAGTTTTAGACATTACGAATCACGCAATTAAATGTAGTATAACATATGTCATGTATGCATATTATATTAAAATATATCTAAAATAAGAATAACACATCGATCTTACTTGGACACTTTTTTGAAGCGATCTTCTGTTCCTAAAACCATAAAGTTCTCGAGATATTGTTGAAGTTTTTCCAAATTACAGGAAAATCTGGAAAAGAATGAAGTAATCATTAAAATACAAAAGAGCGACAAAACATTAACTGTGATCACGCAAAAATAATAATAATCTAAGAATTATTTTGGGATAAGTTGATTTTATGACTTACCGGACTCGAAGAACCCCCCTCCCTACTACCGATGTGCTACGTCTACCCACTTCTAGGAAGCTAATAATAGAGCTACAGATACACTTAATTTCTTCTGAATAAGAAGGAAGTAATTAGGGTTATCATACAATACGCTTACCTGACAGATTCAAACTCCGCGCAGCCATTCTGCGTGGAAGCTGGTGACGTCTGGTTCTGAATGTAATTCAGTTGGTCCTGAATATGGCTGAACCGGAGTGGGAACTTCAGCTCAGGACACTCTTTGAGAGCCTCCACATCTGCCAATAGATTGATTAGCAGATCAATCAAGCAATCGATAATAATAAACTGTCTTTTTAATGGCGATAAAATGGTACGTCGAATTTATGCCGCAGGGAAACAGTTGGCAATACCTTATTAAATCCAATATTATAATGATAATATCGTCATTCTAATTTATAACATACTTAATTATTGAAATGAAACTCACAACAACATCAACAACAACAAATATTCACGTGTGAAGTAAGATATATTGTGTAATGCTTGAAATTTTGACAAATATCAGAAAATCTACTTTTTCCGCTTAATAATGACAGACCGTTTCAACTCTTATTGATTTCATATACATCGCGCTGTAAATTACTGTGAATAAAAATCCTTTTATTTTAAAACATTTGATCTAAATGGGTGTGTAGGCAAAAAGTAGTATTAAATATATGATTAAATTAATTTTAATATCAAATATAATCTATTCATACAACTTTAACATGCGTACGTAAAGCTGACTGTAATACATAATTTATTGCCCGTATATATCTAAAACTGTTTTACTATGTGCAAACGATCTAATTGCTGTGAATCTTCAAAACATTATTTTGCAAAAGCTTTTTGGGTAGCTCTGAATAAAAAGTATTAAACTGCATACAGAATCAATAATATAATTACTCGATGACTTTTTCCCTATTTGTGATAGTCAACTTATATCGATCGAATTCCACTCAGTTAGTATAAAATTCCATATTGCATTAGAACATAATATTGATTCCTTAGTATTAACAGGATTATTGTGGCTGTAAAATAAATTGTACGGATGTGAAGTGACATTTGTCAGAAAAACACTTGCCGCACTACTGCGATTCATTCTAAGATATTATTTAAAAGTACACATTCAAAAGAAGACAAGCCAACTCACCTTCTTTCAGGGCCTGGACCCAAGCGCCTGCTCCACGAACACTCTCCAGTCGCGTCATCCGCTGCGTCCGATGGAGGTCACAGTGCATACGCAGTTGGGCCAACAGGACCGTCTCCCGGGCGTCGCACATGCTCCTTATGGCCGAGAAGGAGGCGCGTATCTCCGCCTCAAGGAGGGCCAACTTGGGGTCCACCTCCCCCGACCCCTCTACCCCGCTGTTCTCAGCATCCCCGCCTGTTCCCCCCGTGGGGTTAGACTGCTGCGCCAGACTGGTTAAGGAGTCTGTCAGTGGGCCAAGACCTTCCATCCTCTCCTCGAAGGACTTCATCTGTTCTGCATTCTGTGGGCGTTTAACAAAGTTTCACCCAGAGTTTGACATACTTTCCTTCCGTAGTCTAGTACTGTAAAGACGATTTCCGATCTTGAGCTTTAATATATCTATTCTATTTGACAAATTCTCTGAGCTTTTCGGTTCATTTCGCGAATTTAACAATGTATTCAGAGGCTGAACGAAGATTAGTATACTATCAAAACAAGGCAGTCCAGAAATTGTAAACACAATTCCATCAATTAGTTTTAGATTGAGTAAATAATTAAACTTATCTTGAGTTTAGCATATTACAACTTTGTAAATAATAATAATTGTAAACACAATTCCATCAATTAGTTTTAGTTTGAGTAAATAATTAAACTTATCCTGAGTTTAGCATATATTATAACTTTGTTAATAACAAACATTTGATCAGAAAATAATAATTACTGAGACAAATGCATGCATTAAACGATACGTTTATCCTTTTCTTATGAAAATAACTAAATTAAACGCATAACCAGTTGATAAGCCACTATTAAATAGCATTGGCTACATACTCACCCATTCGGCTAAACCGAGAAAGCTTTCGCAATGCCCGGAATGAGTGGAACTGGCGAGGCACTTGTGACAGCAGAATCGACAGCAGTGTCGACAGTAAATTATGATTTCTTCCTCGTGTTCTGCACAATCAGTTACATCCTCAGAGTATATACTGCAAAAGATAAGATGGATTTACAAGATTTGAAGCCTGAGTAAAAGGTAGATTAATCCAACAGGTGCTTAATCTACTGACTAATAAAATGGCACCATAAAAAATAGTTTAAAAAATAAATATATATATAAAGAATAATGAAACACAAGTAATTTTAAAACGATAATACACTAGAATTTGAGTTTAGACTGATTGATTTCAAAATTGAGAAGTGTAAGGAAGGAAGACAAACTAATTCAACCGGTTATAATCGTTTTTAGATAATGTTAAAATCATAACATATATATGATGCGGAAAAAATTACTCGTAAAGTAAAATGAATTTAATAAAAAGCCCCATTTTTCGAACTTAACAAAAGTTTATAAAGTACAACGTAAAAACACAATGAGACACATTATATTATATATGAGAAATAACAAATTAAGTGAACACAAATCATAAATTCCACTATACAGAAAGAAAGAGAGAGAACTGGAGAGATACTGAAAGTTATGTAATAGAGCCAATAATTAATTTACTAGTAGCGAGGTCGAGATGATAGAAACCTGAATTGAGATTTAGAGCGATGTTCTTATTACCTGTTAACAATAGAAGCAAGTTCGATAATTTTACGCGTTTTAGCATCACTGCAATGATGTATAATCGAAGCATTGGTAAAATCAGGGGAGTGCAGTGTTACTGATATGAATGGAAATACCATTATCGGTTTTATGATGTAACATGTTTTTACAATGTTCTTTCAGACGAATATTTAAACCTGAAATATTGAAACCTTACCGGTTTCACCAAAGTAAGATGACAGACAATTATTACAATTTACTTCTAAATACCTATTTGGGGTTTAAACGAATTAAAATCCTTGCTGACTAAATAATTAGAGCGGAGTATTGGGATATTTAAAAGTAATACCATAATAAATATTTTTAAATATCCCAATACTCTTATTAAATTTATTTTACTTTACGAGTGGTTTTTCTTTCTTTCATATATATTATATATATATAATAGGTTTATATAATATTAATTAATTACTCTTATTTTTTCATATTTATAAATAGAATACGCATATCACTCATTAGTTATATACGAATTTCGAGGTACAAGCAAATATATCTTACCCTGATTTCAGAAATGGAATAATAACATGTTTCCTACGAGATGCCGGCTTCAAATGTATCTAAATTAGGAAATGAAAATGTAAGGTTAAAGCTTATAACGCACAATCAAGGTATACATAATATATTAAAATTTGAAATTTGAAAAGTTGTAACACATAGAAAACGATATATCAATAAATATTGTTAAATATTAAATTCTAAGTTAATAAGACACTTTTAAGATGCCGTACACAATAGTTGAAGAACATTCTTTGAAACAACAGCAATCAAACGAATCAATTAAAACTATATCCAAAATATTTTAACCTGGTAGACATTAATAAACATATAAACAATGTCGTGGTAATGATTTAAAAGTTTATCTTTACAATCTAAAATCAACAAAATCAAATGGACAATAACCTTTCAAAAACATAAGTATCATATATGGAATATACTAACATTTCCTAAGATAGCTTCCAATTTATAATAAACATATAAATAACAGATGGCTTCAATTTACTTTAAAAATATTTAGTTGTTTTAACATTATCTTCAGAAAAGCCATCATAATATGCTTCTGTGTTATTTAAAAATTGCTGTTATTTAAAAAATGCAACATTTAATTCCTGCCTAAAACTCAAATACTTCTAGCCACCATAATATGTTTTACAAGATATTTACTGTATATTAAAATTAACAAGTAATTTATTTACCTGTGTACAGCAATCTGAACAAAGATTTAAGCCACATGCTGAACAGAACTTATCAGCTTTATTTTCCTCGCACTCCTGACAATTAACTGCAAAAAAAGAAAATAATACATTACAATTATTTGTTATATTATTTGCAATAATTATTAGGTACAATAATTCTCAATAAAAAAATAATTTTAAAAAACAATGTTGTTCGAAATAATAAATAGGAAATTACCCATCATCTAAACGAATATGGTCATGCTAGTGTTAAAATAACCAAATCAATATAAAAAGTATGTAAAGAAGGTGGGTGCAATGCTATTCATATGTTATATAGAATTAATACTATGTTTGAAAATATATTTATGGTAGTTATATAAAATAATATAATTGACTAGGCCTAAAATATAATATTTTTTGAAAAATTAGTTTTACATTTCTATAATGCACATCTAGTTTTAAAATGTTATTCCTGACAACAGATAGTACACAGGTAAATCTCTAAGTTTAACAATCAATTCGCAATTTATAAAATAATAAAATTTTCAGTTAAAATTAAATGTTCTTGCAATTTAACTAAATATATTGTAAAATAGTAAAAAAAAATTATTAAAAAGGGGGGAAGTAATGGCACAAGTAAAGAATAAACAGAGGGTTGACTTCAAAAAATCTTATGTATATATCTGAATAATTTAATAAAATGTTACTGGTAGGATCAATTTAATATGTAGAAGTTATTTTTACTATTTTTAAAGAGATATGAAATAGTTCTTAATGGTTGTCCGGTTTTCCGGGTATGGGATACCCATCGCCATGTTCCAATGAACATAACTACAATAATCACCAGTTCTGATGAATCTAATTTTTTATGACTTTTAATAAATATGAATGATGATCATATATGCCAAGTTTCAACTTTTTAGCTAATGTCCATTCAGAGTTATATCGATTTGGTCCGCTACATATCAATCGGGTATCCCATACCCACGACAGAATTAAAGAGAAATCATAGACATTTTAGATATTAATAAATAAAATATATACACAGCATCGTACTTTTTTTGTAATTCTATGGTTTATCTATGTTATGTGTATGCTAATTAATTGAGTTTAGGATTTCCATGCATAGGCATGAAGATATAAAGAGGTGTTGAGATCTAGGGAGTTGATTTGTTATTAGATGGTGAATGGCATGGTTTTTGTTTTGTTCTGCTATTCTATGCATTCAGATTTTCATTCACTTTCTATTATATATGTTTTTCAGGAGCATTCCGATAGCATTACCGTGATGTTGATGAATTGTGGTAACTCCGAGATGGGTTTTCCGTTTGTAGAGCAACAATGACTCGAGCTCGATTTCTTCAAATAAAGTCACTTCTCAGGTTTGACGATCCCCGAGTGCACCGAAGTATAAAAACAACACCAGCATTAGCGATGTCTAATCCAGAGAGTATTCGACAGACATGGTCAATACACATAATTTTAAGAATGAAAGACAGAGCAGTGTTCACAAACCAAAGGTTAAATTTCGTGTTGACAATCGCGTGCGTATATATAAATGGAAAAACAAGTTTGCAAAACGTTTCACTGGCTATTAGATGAATGAAATTTTCATAGTTGATAAAGTAAACATAGTTCACCACCCACCTTTGAACTGAAAGATGAAGACAATGAAGTGATATTAGGTAGTTTTTATGAGAACGAGTTACGGAAAACGGACTTTTAACCCTTCATTTTTTCCTTTAAAAAAAGAATACCAGCAGTTTTATCTCACGAGAGAAAGAAATTTAAGGAAAAACAAGGAGAAGGATTGGGTGAAGTTATTTCCTCAATTTCTGATTTTGTATCTAAAAACGGAAATGTAATTTCATCTGTTGCAAAAGGGGTTGGTGGGGTTGCTGAAGCAGCAAGTAAGATTGCAGATACAGTGAAGAAAACAAATGAGTTAAAAGAGCTGCAACTTATTCGCCAGCAACAGAATAAGAAGCAACAGGAAATATCACCTGCAGTTAAAGAAAAACTCATGGGAGTAGGAAGTGGCTTCAAGAAAATCTA
>JAYRBW010080162.1:0-23814 GCA_036023295.1 Invenusta paracnida | reverse complement strand
TTGTTAAGCGCCTCAGACATCATTCATTTGATCTAGAGGCGCTTTATAAATATATAAGTATAATAATAATAATAATAATAATGAATTTCACTTCTAATATAAATCAGATCAAATTAATGATTATTTAATAACATGATTAGCCGAAATATTTAAGTTGTTAAATGTCGTAAACGAATTACTAATACTTAATGTAGAATTTAAATAAAACTTATTTATGTAGGTATTATAAATTTCCACCTTATCAACATAACATAGGTACCATTTTTTAGCATGTGTAGTACCTATTCCATAATTGTCAATCACTAATTATAGATAATTATAAGGGATTACAATCTTATATACAAAAGCTATGTATTTATACACATTAGTGTCGAGCATTGTATATATATATATAAAGGATGCGTTACTGATAAAATGTATCTTTTATTTCATGTATAGAATCAGTAGGATTAAATAAAATGTACACAAACATAATTTAAACATTTAGTATTAATTATAAAAAATAACAATCAAGTTTAACTAATGTATTTTGTCATATTTAAACTAATCACGTGCAATGTTTAAATCATTCGCTATAAAATCCGTTTTCCGTCTTGTCGTGCATAAATATAAATATAAAGTGATTACTACATCTTTGGATATACAGTTATTTATTGTGTAAGAATTTGTAAGAATTGGGATAATAATAGATGGCGATGATGCTAGTTCAATTAAACTAGGAATACATATATAGTATTGATTTAGTAAATAATAGGTACTGAATGAGGCGATTTTAATTACGAGGTATTAAGAATAATATTATAAAATATACTGGCCACAGCTATAAGTCTAGAAACTAATTTCGCCAAAGCGGTTTTAAAAATAGCTAATTAAGCGGAATTTACATTCGCATTTCGGCCCGGTTGTAAAACACTTCCACGTCGGGCAAACTGGAAAAGTGTGGGTTGAATGTCCATTATCTGGGTCTGTAAAGGATATCATCTACCCAGTAGTGTTAATTGACCGATTTATTGACCCGTAGCTATATATATAATATATATGTATATATAGATATATGTCTATAGCGATTTCTTAGGCCATATATATAATATATATATATCTATAATTATATTATGAATATTTCATATATATGATAGTACTCGCAATTTATTGTTCAAACAGGTAGGTATTTTATTAAACAAAAACCAAGGAGGGAAAGCATACATTATTTAAAATAACATAATCGGTAGACGATGATCACATATAAATAGATTTATCATTTTATGTTCTAATTTAAGTACATACATTATTCGCTTGAAAATAATTATTATTCACAGAAGGTATATCCTTTACATTTGATTTGTTAGATTTACTAGATAAATATGTATATACACACAATAACGCGTACAATATTGTAGAAGGAAGGAATTTTTATGAGCAATGATTGAGTAAACGTACTGGTTAAACATATATTTTTATAGTTGAGCTTCAAACGACGATAATATAAATATACACAGATGTAACCGTATGAGAATATATAAAAATCGCAAATTTTCCCCATCTACTTTTGACTTGACTAAAAGAATGATTTCTGTTACTCTAAAACAGTTATCTTCAAATAAATATTACAATTATACTAGCATAATACGTTATTAATTTTATACAATCATTGACTTACTTAATTTAGTTTACATACATGTTGTCTATAACACAAGTATGTCCTAATACCTCAACATTATATTTTCGACACATCGGAAATCACAGTACCAACATTACAACACATATTATATAAACATAATATTTACAGTGCATACACAGAATAGCTTAACATATTATGTGCAAAAAAGGCAACATTACACACGTTCTTATTATGTTATATAGAATTTGTAAACTTTTTCGGTTTAAGATATTAAATGGAACGAGTTGATGGGAAGAAAGGTTGTTACACAAGAATACTAGTAAGAGGAACTTACAATAGACACACTATTAAACTAAATATATATTTATAATGGATTCAAAATTTAGTTTAGACCCGCAAAATATAGACCTCCAGATATAAATTTGGTCCAAATGTTAAGAGACCAAGTTAAATTTAATTAAAATGAGTGCGCTACATTTTATAATATTACCTTTGGAACCTGAACCTGAGCGGCACTGAAACGTCGAGGAGTTTCGTCTGGGAGTAAACGTTGGTCATTTCGGAGAATTTTCCTACAGAAAGAAAGATTTCTGTTGAACTGCTTAAAATTCATTTAATGAAAAGTTGGATACCTTACCAGCGTGTATATAAACTAATAAAATATACTGTTATGTATATGACACAATTACAAAATAGCAAATATGCATAAGACAATTTTTTTGCATCTGTAATATTGTAAGCTGAAATATCATGAAAGGAAAGTTTATATACTATTCAGTATTTGTATATATTAAATTGTTCCTCAGTGAAATATAATAATTATAATTATAAATAAACGATGTCAAGAAATGTAATTCGTTTAATACATATTTAACACCATTGCCGGTCAATTAACAAATAACAAGTATATATATCTTATTAAAGTATTCACATGGAAGTTGGTTTAATATTCTAACATTTATTATATATTTATTAATCTGATGAACTACATTGACTTAAAATATGTGAAAAACTCAGTGGGCCATACCGTTAATATTAGAAGAATTAAAATTGCACTTTAACTAGATAAGTTGGAATACTATGTGTAAAATTTGAATAAAATAAAATAAATTGCCTTAATACCTAGAGTCAGTTATTTCCATTACATTCTTTTCTTGTTCCATCTTAAGAAAATCAATATAACTGAAGATGCAGTCCACAGTCAAACTTAAACGATTTTCCTGAAAAAAGAGAAATGTATATAGTGAATATTAAAATCAGAACATTTAATCTTTATAAGTGTCATTTTCACTCCAACGATATTTTTAAATTGTATATTTTGAATACTAGAACATGTCAGATATAAATATTGGACAAGCTTCAGTGCATGACAATATTAATATAACAAAGATATGTGAACCATTAAAATGCATAAAAACACAAGTAAACAAAAATGAAGGAATTTAAATTTAAATTTGAATCAAATATATATATTTAATCAATTTAAATAATGCAAGACATTTGAATTGCTCTATTTTTATGTAGTATAAATATAATTTGACTATTATATTTCAATATTTCATTTTTTAAGGGGATTTATTTCAAAATGACAGTAAAGTATTTATGATTGACAAACCAAACAGGCCTAGACCTGCTAAAAAACGACATAGCGCAGCTGCTGCTAGCGAGGGATGAGTAAGTTGCCCCGGGTGGGATTAGAAACAGGACCTTCTGTACTTGAGACCATCGCTCTACCAACTGAGTTACTCACCGCCGCGCCCCCTCCTCAATACATAATATATTATATCTGTTTTAAATATATAGTTATTCGGTTTTTACAAGGATCATCTAATGCCGAAATGATTGCGTTTAAAATACTCACTTGTTCAATTGCTCCTAAAAGTTCACTTTTTTGGGACACGCTGCACAAACACTGTTCAAGAATGTCAACTGACGTTTTAAGTTTAGAATATACTTCTGTGTTGATTGCCTTGGAGTCTCGTAAATTCTAGAGAAAAAAATATTCAAATACATATTATAAGATTTGTATCTTTCAAAAATATGAAATCAACTTTTTATAGGAAAGTTGCGTTGGTTACCAAAATACTAAAGCAGATCCTATAGCAACGGATTTTGAGGTAGTACGGCCCTACCGGATATAGAACGTTAGTGGTACTGTAGGTACAAAAATTCAGAATTTAATTTTTGTTTCAGTTATTGGTTTTGTTATGAAAATTAATAATGTAACTTATTCCATGTAATATATATATATATAATGCTATTACAAAGAAAGCGAATTATGAGCAGTACTTTTTAGTATGTATACAGTATTGTAAACCACATCATAAGCCAGTTAAAATGAATCAAATACATGTCTCCTGATATCTCGTCGTTTGATGACAGAATTCACTAGCAATGTCTTTGAGCACTAAATTGACTGTTCTTTCTTTGTGGATCGAAGAGCAAAATTAACTTTTAACCCTCCTCATGGCCAAAAAATACCTCTTAGGAGAAGCATTTGTTGCAGGCATGGCGAGGAGTAACTTTGTTACAGCAAAAAGTTCAGAAAATATGCGTGTAGAACTGTGATGTTTCAGAAATTGCAATATATTTTGAAAGTTGGCTTCCATATTTGTTTCTGAAAACGCCATGGAAAATAAATCCATCTGGGCTTCAAGCAGGCACTTATTGATGTCATCCCCATAAAAAGATTCAATGTCGCCAATTTCTGTCTTGCAGTCACTTCCTTTGGTACTATTTATAAACAATTGTTTTTAGCAGCGATACTTTTGATATCCAGGTTGATTAAAGCGGTTTGTAATGCAGCCAATATAGTATTGTCGAGAATTTCGTAATATGACCACTTGAAGTAATCATGAGGAGAATCCAGGTGCTCTCCGACTGCAGCTCTAATTTCGTATCTCTTACACGGGTTTTATTTTCGAGGCAAAGATGGTTCACTTAGTTCATATTGATTTGATTTCTGAACTGCATGCTCCCACATGGCATCAAAAATATTGTCATTTCGCATACTTTGTAACGTTTTCACAGCCATCTCAGTAATACTCTGTCCCTCTGCAGCGGAAAGTTCAGGTGCCTAAAGAGCTTTTCTGAGGTTATCAGTCATGATAAGTACACGTTTAGCCAAAAGTTAAAAAAAGTCGAAACGTTTCATTTGAGCGTTAACGCCACCGATGCGGGCCTTCATCTCTGAATCTAACTACTTACTTTCAATAAATTCATCCCAAAGGTAAAGTAAGCTTATGTAATTGTCGATAATACTGCAGATAGCTTCACCTCTTACTGTCCACCTAGTTGGGAAAAAGCGTGAATGCCAGCTTGCTGAAGGGAAAGTTTCTGAATTAGCTTGCGAAGATGGTTTTCTCGTTTAGAAGACTTTTTGATAAACATTGAAATTTCAAATTATGTATCGAGAACATCGTGTATGTTTTCGAGGAAAAACATAGATGCAGAAAATCTACCATCATAGAACAAAATAAAAACACGGATAAAATACACAAAACATACTATATTATATATATTCATATGGACTATAATATATTTTTAAAATATTTTGCCTCGCTAAAATTAACTTTCTGTGGGTCTAACCACAAGTATAACGATATTAATCCGGGCCTTATTGCCCTCCCCCCCGGTTGGCTACGGCCTGTAAAGCTATTATTGGAATAGTATGAGAATAGTAAAAGGCGTAAGACTTTTGTGGATATTTATTATACATTGTATATATCTATGGAAAGCAATCTTTAGGAATTTATATATATATTTTTAAATATTTCCCCCCTTTGCACTGTCTTTCTATTCTAAATACAACCTTGATAATAAATATATAGGTGGCGTCGAATTAGCATTTCGTTTGGAGATTTTGAAATTCATTTGAATATTGTGTTTTTATAGAATTTTTCAGTATATTATGTTTAAATTTCAGAATATTTTATTAAAAAGATATTATAAATATTTCGATAAGTTTAATTATTTTAAAATAGACGATAACTAATTGAGAAAAGAAATAATTAATATAAATTTGCAAACAGAATATATTAAAACAATATCATTTATATATTAATTTTTAATCAAAGCAAAATTAAGATCTCACATTCTTTAAAAACTACAAATTTGTAAAGAATATCTTGCAGGTAATACCTGAATCAATTCACGCAGTAGGACCAGCTCGTCAGTCGCGTTAGTCTCGGCAGAGAATCTGGCTCGAACGTGAAGTCCTAGTCGTTCACTTATCGTTTGCACGTCTGTTCTGAAGGCCAGTGCCAGACTTTGACAACGATCCATTGTTTCGTGCTCGTTGAAAGAAATTCTGTACAAGCAGAATTCATTTAGGGGATTTTAAAATTCATGCCAAAATTAGCGAGTAGTTTATAGAGGAAACCATTAAAAATTAAATTAATTTACTAATAGGTTAATTAAAAAAAGTAGAAATATAAATTACAATGAGAATTCAATACTGTTTTACGCATGAACACTTATTTTGTATTATAATTAAACAATATAATTTTCAAAAGTACCAGTGCTCATTAGTAACATAAGACATTTTATCTTACGATTCTTTTGGAGCTTGTTTTGACGACTTTGGAAGCAGCTGCATTTTATCCAGAGTGATATTCGGCAAGCTAGGATGCGCGATTCTCGATCCATCACCCCAGTCTCCACTATCTCCCGCTCCCAGAAGACCCTTGTCGACGGGCGAGGATTTACTGCAGACATCGCTTGAGCTGAATGATTGGGCGAGCTGTCGTGATCTCTGCTTCTGCTCCAAGAAGAATGAGGAATTATAATATAATCATAGTTTGGAGCATGCTCTTCCACAATAAAATCAAGAAGATGCAGGTATGAGCAGTATAAAATACATTATTAATAACTATAAAAATTCACTATAAGAAAATTTGAATTACTTAATTACAAATATGACATTTTTGTTTCAACTAGACATCACAATAAAGCAGAGTAAATAATAACAAACAGATAAATATATAGTACAGAGAATTTGAATTACGTAAGAAAATGCCAATAAGAAGAGCGTTAATTAAAAGTTTATCATCGAAAGCGAACACGTACACGTACATTAATTAATCAACATTTTATATTTAAATTAATAATGTTTATGGAGCTAGAATATAAATAACAAAAGAAATAAACTGGGATAATATACAAATTTGAAATACATAAGAAATTGCCAATTGGAAGAGCGACTGTCATAAATGGAACATCGCAAGGAAAATAGTCTATAGTTGAAACCAAAATATCGCATTTTGAATTAAATAAATCTTATTTTCTTATAGTGTTTTTTCTTTGTTATTGTTTTGGTTCAGCGAATTTTCTACTTTCTTTTATCATATAGGCTTATTATTAATAATTAATGTTATACATACTTCCTTTTTACTCGTTGAAGATAATTCCTCCGAAGATCTGAAAAATAAATAATGATATTTAGTTATTAAAATATTAAAATATCCAAACTATACAAATAAAAGATAATTTCATATGTTAACAAAGAAAAAAATGTGCAGCAAAAAGAGTATACATATTATAAAAAATAATAACCAATAAGAAAAATATAAATAATTGAAAAATTAGATTATTTATTGAATATTTAAGATAAAAATAAATATCATGCTAAAATTCTCATTAATAATTTTATTATGTACATTTGCATATATTCAAGAAATGTATCTAAACCAACTTAAATTATTATATTATTCTTTGAATAAGCATACTTACATAAACACATCCATTTCCTCAAGGCATGAAACTTTTTCTTCTTCAGTTGTCTGAATTGAGAATAATATAGATTATTACGTTATATAATTAAAAATAATTTTATTAAATAGATATTTCACCTTGTTGTATAAGAAATAAAATTAATGTGGTTTGAAGGTTTAGTATTTTTTTTAAATTTCTATATACTTTAAAATAACCTTGATATACCTACCTACTTGTATATTTATTTGTAAGAAAACATTAATATTCTATTTATGTTATACGCGTTCCTTTAATAAAAAATAAGAAATACATTTCTATTTTTTGGCCTGTAAATTAGGTATCTTAGGTAAATTAAATTTATATTATACAGAGCCATATATAAATATTTACTCTTTAATTAAAGATAAAATTCAATGCTTGGCAATTTAACTTCATTAAGTAATATTTGTAAATTGTATCGATGTAGATGTCAAATTTTGTGTAATTTACTAATAAGATATGCTGTTTTTAAAATAGAGAGAAGGTTAAGGATTAGTAATGCGACATTTATTATTAACAAAATAATTTCGTCTTTAATAATATTAACAGCACAACAGTTGTAGTAGTACCATGCATATTTTTAAATAATTTTTAGTAAAATCAACACATATAAATACAACCTTATAACATATTAATAATGTGATTGCTAATATATATTTCTATTATCTATAAAACAGGATATTTATTTGTTTAAAGTTTATTTAGGATTATTCATTCAGGTAGAATTCATTCAAATAGTAAAGGTAAATAATATCTTTATAAACATATTAAACATACCATAATTGTTTCTCTGATTTTATTTTGAGAATCTGAAAATAAATGGTTTTTGAAGATTCATTAAAAATTATGTTACTACAATTATACATATATTTTATTAACAATATTTTAGTTTGTTTTTAACAAACGAAATTGAATGAATAATCTAATAACTAAAATTATATATTGTACTGTTGAATGAAAAAATAAATAATGGTCAATCGTGGAATTCAAATTAAAATGCCACTGTGACATGTTAAAACCTATTAAAATTGATGAAAACACCTCTCGCCACTTAAAACGAAGGAATAATCATAAACGTAAAATATTTCGTAATAAATAATTTCATTTGCAGAAAAAATAAATAAAAAATAATAAGTAATAAGTAATGAAAATATCAGATATCAAATATTCGGAGACATTATGTACATCGAGATATAATTTATTAACAAAATAGAAAGGTGTTAACCAAAATAAAAATTTAGTTTGATACAATATACTTCTAAAATATAAAAAAATAATGTTTTCGGTTAACATTATTCTGTGTCTCTTGGTTAATTTACAAAATTAGTTAATTCATATTTTATAAATACTTTGTAATGAAAACATACAAAAAATCTAAAAAAATGTTAAGCCTGTATACAAAATTATAAAATTATGAAAATTTATTTTAATATAAGTTGTTAAATTTAAAAATATTGGAATCCAATTCGACACAAGGACATAAAATACTATCACATACAGTATATTTTTTACATGTCTTGTGTATATGTTTGTGCTTTTATTTGTATTTTGGTAGATATACTGAAAATATATTAAAAATTTAATTTTAAACATATTTATCTAGGTACATTTATAAATGTAATTTAAAATGTTTACTCCATTTTTCATCTTTGAACCTTGCATTATAGATAATATTTCTCTTAAATGAAGTATAGATACTTAATGCAATATTAAGATTAATTATATAATATATATGTACATAATATAACATACCTACCTACATATTTATAATAATATATGATAATAATAATAATGATAATATATAGATATAAATTTTAAATAGTATACAATCAATGGTTTAATAATTGGCAATATTGATTTCACTTTAACTCAATGCTGATGCCTTACAGACATTCGTTTAATTCTGCTCTTTCGAACTAAAGGACAAAACATTTTTTGAAAGAAAAATGTTAAATTTAAACGATGCACTATATTAGAGTGATTATTTACAAAAATAAAATATTGAAACTAAATATTATGCATTTTTAGGGGAAATAATAATAACTATAAAAGAATACATTTTATAAACATCACCTTCCATTATTTGAAAGTCTTTCAGTTTCCTCTTCAATTCCGCGAGCTTAGAAAATAAAATAAAAATGAAATATATTACGTTATATATACCTAATGCTATTACATTTTGACAAATAATGAAATATAGTACCTGTGTAAACATTAATCATCAATATCAGGAAGAGTACTTGCTGTTATAAGTATAATTTCACAAATTTTTGAACCTGATTCCTATAAGTCATGCGACTTACATATGAGATTGATAAAAAATAAATTTGCTATATACACAGAGAATAGGGTGTTAGCAGATTGAAGAACCATTTGGTAATGCATGTAAAAATATTCTAGATATTACTAAGTATAGTCGGAATTAATATTTAATTACAGACTGCATATTTTAGAGTAATGAAGTCATAAACTTGATATTCACAAGTGGAACTGTCTTATTGATAATTGCTAATTATCGTAATATTCGACCAAGTAAATTCAATCTTTTGATCAATTAAGTTATTAAAATGAATAAAAATTGTTATATTTTTAAGAATTATGTATAATCTACCTAAGTTTGTTCTATTGATTTGTCATAATTGATTTATATTCTGAAGTCATAAACTTGATATTCGCCAACCGTACATCATATTGACATCATATTGTATCCTCCAACCGTTCGTACTGTTCGCGAAGGTACGAATTCGCTTACGGTACGCAACATATACATGACATTTTCACATGACTTATATTTTTCCTTGAAAGATATGATCGATTTAATAGCCAACATATTAATAAAATAATATTTGAGGGTAGATTGGTGTATTTATTATTAATACGATTATATCATCATTATTATTCATTATACGTAGTTAAATTAAATTAAAAAATGATTTAAACTATGGCAAAACAAAAAAATAGATAGATAAAAACTGGTTACACTGTTTTTATAACTAGACTTTTGGTTAAATTACAGCTGTTCTTCGCTGCACAGCCTCCGCCTTACTTTATATGAAAATTGACCTCACTCACTCAGTGTCTAGTCCAGTAGCTAATATATAGATTTCCATGAATAGACACAGTTTTTGCGAAAACTTCGCCTTAGTTCAGCGAAATTTTCAAGCCATTAAAATAGCACAATATTCACCCTCTATCAACAGCAAAGCCGAACGTGAGGAATTACTTCATCTCATTTATTAATTAGTTTATACTTTGTATCTACTTTTTTTGGTAACATTCTAACTATCTCCAGTTGTATTGATTATTTTCTCTCTGTTATTATAATCTTATTATAGAATCTCTTCCTGTAATAGACTGCCTTCCAGATTTTTAATCTGGTTTATTATTTGTTGCGTAACGCGGACACCCTATTCTCTGTGTTTATAGCAAATTTATTTTTTGATCAATTTCATATGTAAGTCGCATGATTAGGAACCAGAGGTTTGAAAACTTGTGAAATTATATATACTTATAACTTATTGCAAGTGCTCTTCTTATTTTCTTTTATTACTAATGCTGTATTGGGAGCAAAAACAATACATCTATATATAATATGTTTAAATAAACTATACTTGTACATACATACATTTCAATATTAAACTGTTTATGTATTGCGTTAACTCATATTCTTAGTTTACCGGAATATACATACATATACCTACACATATCTTTATTGAAATTAGAATTGATTTTATAGTATTGAATTGAGCTTGCCCTTAAAAATCTGCTTATGCCATTATTGAATTAAATGATATACTATTGTCATTATAGTAAAGGGTGCCCGGAAAAGTCAATAAATTTCTCGAATTTGAATGGTCGAATGTGAAAACCATGCAACATTATTTAGGTAAATCTATAGTGTAGATTTTGTCATTGTTGTCAGATTCGTAGATCTTCGTCCCTGAAGATAACACTCAAATTACTGATTTTCATCGTGAAGTTATTGGTCTCATTAAAGCAGAACACCCGACATGGGGCCTCTCTAAATGCATGAACATTCTGCCTAATTTCTTCAGCAAAATTGTACAAAATCAGTTCACTTATGTTGTATCAAAAATGAAAAATGTTGTTGACAGTGCCCGTAAACGAAAAAAAGGAAGTGGACAGACGAAGAAATTTGATTTTCCAACTTGAGCTGCTGTTTTGGAACGTGCTGTGACGCCAACAGGATCTCCGGTTGCCGGGAGAAGATCACACATCAGTCAACGCCAAATTGCGAAGAAATTGAACATGTCAAAAGGTGTTGTTTATGACATTTTGAAGAGCTTGACTCTAAAATGTTACCGAAAAGTAAAAACTAACAAGCTTACTGCGAGGTATAAAGAAGCTCGGAAGGAAAAGACAGTCCAATTATTGCAACGTTTTCATTCCGATGAATCGTGGAAGTCAGTTGTGGTTCTCGGATGAAGCCCGTATACATGTCAGTCCATTTTTAAATACACAAAACGAACGTGTTTACAGGTCTGTTAATCTGAAAACCGATATTGCTGAGGAGGACTTAATTATGGAAGTTGACCGTGCTCAACCATCTGTCATGTTGGTACAGTATGCTCAAGGCTTCTGTGTCTTGGTACGTTAAAATTGATTTGAGATTTATCGGAGATTATGCTGATGGTTAGGACAATATTCCCAATAGCAGAAAGAAAAGGAAGACAGTCAATCAAATAGTGTATAAAAACGAAATGTGTTCCAACATATTCCGTGACGTTGAATTGGTCATGAATGGAATGCAGTGGACGTGGCAATAAGACGGTACCAATCCACATACAGTTTCTGATACTGTGGCGTGGCTCAAGCATCACACATTAAACTTCATTGAACCAAATGACTGGTCTTCGAAGAGTCCAGATCTCACTGTGATGGACTACAGTATATGGAGCATTCTTCTGACTAAAGTTCAATCACGCCGCTTGGAAGTTCATAGCGTTGACAACTTGAAGAATGTCCTCACAGAAGCCTGAGATTCCATCATTCCTGATACAATCTGACGGGCAACTTCTGCTTGGGAAAAAAGACTTCAGCGCTGTTATGATGTTGATTGCGCACATTTTGAAGATTACTATTGATATTTTTCACGTTACATTTAGAACATTATTATTGAATTTTTTCAAGTTTTGATTGCATGTTAGAGTTCATAAATACATGTTTATTAAATTTGTAATACAGCATTAAATTTCTTGAATTTTTGCCTGGCACCATGTATATTAGTAATAGTATAATAATAGAAATTATTTTCATTATTGAAAAAAAAGTACAAAATGCTTGTATACATAAAAGTTGTCAAAACTTTAAAACTAAAACCATTTTTACTTTACATGTAAATTTAGAAACCTTAGCCTGTTAGTATACGTATAATGAAAATGAATGCCTTTTATGCAGGATGTACTCTATACGTGCCAAGAATAATGGCAGAAATTAGTATAGAAAACACACGCGAAATAGTTAACAGGGGTTAACAAACCAATACAATTAAATGCATTTTATGATGGTGAGTAAAATTTATGTAGTATTCTGATATAATGTGCCAAATACCTTACATCACTAAATCTCTACAAATGGTTTTGAAATATAACGGCAAGATTTGTTTTATGTTATGTTAATTATATATTTATGTGATATTACATATATTCCATTCATTTAGTGATTAATTAATATTCATGTATATTAAAAAAATTGCGATTTTTATACTTCAACAGCAAGTATAAGATGCACAATATTTTTCAATATTTAGACAATAGGTATTAGAAAAATTTAATGAATTAAAAAATCCTTGACACATAATTACGAATTGATATAAACGGTAAAGTTAAGTTAGGTTCAATATAACATGAATTCAAAATCTTTTTTAATAATTTACATTATACATTTTGTTATTTTTGTACTATATCATTTATATTTGTTATCATTTAACATTTATCATTAAAAATAATATTTTCATTCTAAATTAGGAATTAACTGCGGAACTAATAAACACTATCTGTGCATAAACCTACTCATAATATACAACAACTGGTTCATTTGATTGATGGATCTTTTCTATAGCTTCATTATAACAAAATTAAGTGTTTATGTACACATGTCGATATCCAAAATGAGTTTATTTTATTGCTAAATACAATAAAGTGTAAAATTATTTAATTTATATATTAATGGAATTAGCAATATAACTTACTTCTTTTTCTTGATCATCTGCTTGTGATTTCTCAAGACGAATTTGTTTCTCTAAAATTTCAATTTTTTGTCCGATATCGCGATCAACAAGCTGAGATACTTCCTGCAACTGATCACAAACTTCTTTGTGCTTCCGTTTGTGATAATTACTTTCTTCTAAAATGGAGATATTTGAATACTCTCAAAATAAATAACTTTTATTATTTATAAAATATATTGTGTGACAATAACAAATAATAACAATATAAATTCAAAAATGATTTTGATGGAATTCCTTTTAGGATATGTATAACTTCATTTGGACAGCATAATTATATCCTCTATACAAGCTTGATTAATAATAAAGCAGTTTAGCGATATTTTATAATCATATCATCAATTTAATAATAAATTAATTTTAAGATAACAATTTCGAAACGATATTGGAATGTGAGATACATTTCATTAGGATAAAATCAAAATGAAAACACATTAAATTACATTTGAGTGTATACGACCCATTTGAGATAAAAACAATATGCTGTACAAAATAATATTCATATACAAGTATAAACTGACCTATTAATTTAGCATGTTCGCCTGACATTGTCTTCCATCTAAAATTGAAGGAAATTAACATTAAATTGTAATCAAAAGTAAAACGAATTGGTTAGAAATATAAATAAAATGATACAAACAGATAAAAAAGAAATAATTAAATACAAGTTTAGACGATATAAAAATATGATATGTACATCAATTTTCCTACGTTTTATAATGAAAATTTACGAAACATGTTTGATTTTTAACCTAATAACTGCTAAGTACATTTAAAAAAAAAATATAGTTTAAAAAGTGAAGTAGTAGGTATAATACTTTTTAAAAATGAGTCCATATTATGAAAAACTTTAAATTGTTTTGGGACGTCTCAGAAAATAAATCACCTTATTATTCACAAATGTATTACCTTATATGTTACAGAACAATAAAATGTTATTATAAATACGGATAAAACCCATTACTTTTGAGATCATTCATGAACAATATGATAATATAGTGATAGCTATTTATTAAGAATTATATTTAATTTTAAAGTTTGAATCATCTTTATATTATTACTAATATAATAACTATTGCCATACTTTTAGAATTGGAGAGATTTTAAAATCTTTCTCGGTATTTAAGTTAATAATATTTGGAATCACATCATAGAAAAACAACAAAATGATGATGTTCTGCATGATATAAATTGTGCTATAGTACTAGAGTATACATACACTTCGGCAAAACTTTCCAGAGTGGAAAAGCAGGGTAGAGATGCCTGGTCCAAACTCTCTGCAGCTGTTTTGAGTGATAAGCCGGTTGATGTTGAAGAAATAGATTTGTCTTCGAGGAAAAGTTTGATGCTAGCGCTTAGCAGTTCGCGGGCTTGGTCCTGACTCTTCATCTAAAATTAGGTTACAATAACGCAATATAGGAATATCTATATTTTAAGTTATACCTTATTCTACATCTTAATACATGTGTATATATAATCCAATGTTTTGGGTGGTTTTTTATAACTGTATTTTTATATTTTGTTGCAAATCATCTGCGTTGGAAGATTACTTAAAAAATTATTGGATACGCCATAGATTGAGAGATCTGCCATAGAGAACCGAATACAAGTAAATCTGATATATTCAAATACACTAATAATAGCAATATTTATGGAATAAGCGCTTTCGTTCCTTTAATATAAGGCACATAACAATCATGAAGACAGTCACAGATTAATATGTACCTATATACACATATCTTGTTAGAAATTAAATGAATTTATTTTCGATAAATGATGGCATATTAGTAGAACATAATTTTAAACAATCCACAATAATCTTAACAGTACTTTGAAGATTCAATGTTTATTTTCATAATATATTTACGAGATAAACTATTAGAGCAAACACTAAAATATTGAATTTACACCCCAATTTAATTCAAGATGTTAAACTAAAATCTATCTTTTGGATAAGGCCTCCTCTAAGTCTCGTCTATAGACACGCAACTAAGAAGACTTCATAAATATCTTACAAATGCAATGATGCATATCGACCTTATATATGTGGATACTGTCGTATATTTTGAAATACCTACATAACAATATATTCTTGTTTAAACTATACGTATATGCCACTGAATTAATGCAGGCGCCAAAAGTTGAATGGTTTACAAAGTAACTATTGTTATTTTTATAATATGAACGATTAACAGAAGAGTTTAATGCTGCATACAGATTCATCAATTACTTAATATTATCTTTAGGGTACCAAAGTTTAGTATATTACCGTATTTAGCAAAATTGTGTATGTATCACATAGAGATTAAAAGAGTATTGCGAAAAAACAAAATACGATATAAAGTCAAAATGATTTAGTACCTAATACTATTACAATTGACCTTAATTATTAAAAATGCTTCTGAAGACATTTTTATATATTTGTAAGGTTTATAATGTATACAACCATAGATATATATTTGTTTTACTTTATAGGGTCATTCTCATATAAATTCGGAAAAAGCACAATTTAATGATAGTCGATATTATTTCTAAAATACAACGGAATATTACATTATAGTACCTATTACCCATCTAAATACAATGTAGACATGTGTGTGTTTACGTCCATCTACGTATAAAGCTCGTAAGCTGCTGGTTGACTGATAAAGAAATTTGAATGCCTATTTCTACATTTTTTTCATGTCAACAAATGCAGGAGATATTTTTTCTTTGAATTCACTCATCCACTTTTATTCCAAACTTCTAATTTGTGTGTTTCACAAAAGGCAGCCTGTCTATATGGATATTACCTATAGAAATGGATCAATAACAGTCAGTTGTTATTGATCCATTTCTATGATATTACCTGAATATCTCTACTAATGAGTACTTATTGCTAATTTTATGTGTCTTCTCCGTCACAATTCATAGTATAAGGTATAATTCAATAAGTTATATCAAGTTTTAAACTGAAGAATGTGTATATAATTGAGTGATACTAATGGAAATTTGAAGTTATAAAATTTATAAATGATTATATTTTCAAGTCCGTTATATAACTTGTATTGAAAAAAAAAACAATGCGAATATTTAAATGATATTAAGCGGTATAAAATAAAATATATGATGCAACCACCAAATCCGGAGAAAGCAGAGAAAATAGGGATATAAAAAACCGAAATATTTGTGATTCTATTTTTTCAAATCTTCATTCAATCCCAAATAACTAGAGTAGGTATATTTGATATACAAAAAATGGAATTCCTAAAAAAAGCTTCTCTCTAAAATTTCATATTTAGATAAGCGACCCTTTATGAATATTTATTGTTTAATTTCTATGTGTACAGCTTTTTCCCATTATAAAGTATAAACAACGAAAAGTACCCGAAATATTAGAATAAACTGCAATTCTTGCTTTGAAAGTGAAGAAATGTTTTATTTATTAAGACATTTTCTATCAATTGAAATCAAGTATATAGGATGAACATGAATTTGCTTTAACATATATTGAATTAATTTAATTTAAATTAAATTATTATTAATCATTTAAAACATTTATGTAATATAAAACGTTAAGTCATTTTCTCTGAAGGAAACTATTATCAGATACGATAATAAATTTCATTACGTCTAAGATGTTTTCTGTTATGGGGGAATTATTATTTAATCGAAAGGTATAAATAATTTCTGAAATAAATAAACTTTAAAGATTAACCCTATCCTACCCGGGGGGGGGGGGGAAGGGTGATTTGGCCCGCCCTTCCTTTATTTTTACTGGTGTGTTTTAAATATAAGACCTAGCGACATGAGGTTCACGGACTTTTCCTATTCATATACTCTGAAACATTTTTAAGACCATTTTTTTTATTTTCTTTAGATTTTTATTTTTAGCAATGATTTTTGAAATACAAAAAAAATGTTTCTTAAATAATAATAATATTTGTTAATTTATAAATTTTTAAATAAGAAATAACAATTGTAATATACACGAGATAAATTTAACATAAAAATAAAATCAATTTATACAAGTACAATAATTTTAATAATTAGTTTTTTTTTTAATTTTTTACTCCAACAATTTTTTTTATTTATCATTATTATTATTATTGTTAACGGGAACAAGTCTAAAACACTTTGGTTTACCTACATATCAAATTTTAAAGCTGTGCCTAAACAGGTGGGCGAACTATATAGGTGGGACCGATTCGGCCCCCTCCCCCCCCCGGTTTCTGAGTGCGTCAAATAGCCCGGGTAGGAGAGGGTTAAAGCACGGAACGATAGGAAATAAAAACCATATCTCTGTGAGGGTTAGAGTTCTGCGATTTAAAATGTATTATTATTATTCTTTAAGGAAAAATTGCCCACAATGTACAAATCATAATTTGTAAGAAATTATACGTTCCTATATTGCTATTCTCATTTATTTATTTAATCGTAAAATTATAAACAAAAATGCGAATATATAAAAAATGCATACATACATGTTTTTAATTTGTTATAGAACGATTTATATATGTATAATAATTAGATTTCACACGTAAATATGTATGTATATACACAAAAATTAATGTAATCAACAAATTCTTAAATATATTAATGATTGCAAATATTAACGACAGTATATATTTTCAATGTATTCGTGTGGATTTTTTTTAACTTAATTGCCTGTTTTGGAGTAGCTATATTAATGATTGAATTATTTATAAACTGAACTGAGAGATTACTTGTGTACTTTTTCTGATCTGCAAAAGAATGTGATTTACAAATAAAAGCATTACACACAAGAACTATCTATAAATATATAGAACAAGAACCTTTATATATATTCTCTGACATTTATCGACAATCGATGTATAAATAATTATATTAAATGAGTATAATATGAACCAATTTATTTTTCTATTGGCAAACAGCACCGAAATCGGTTGTACAAAATGTATGCTTATATGAAATCGGTATGATTATACACTTTATTATGTAAATAAAAATATTGTATTTTGGATGATATCTGTATACACATTATTAAAGTTAAAGCTAAATGGTTTCAAAAGCGACTATGTTTTACATTGTTTAAAAAGGGTGGTACTGATTTTATTCATAATTCAAATACTTTGTGCTTACCTGCATCGATAGGCTCTCTAGCCTTTTAGTAATGATCTCAGGGTTTTTACTGAGGGAAGAGGTATCATCCTGTTTCACTAAACTTGACTGTCTGGATCTATATGAGAAGTTTCTGTGTTATACATAAAAAACAAATATATATATATAGAATAAATAATATTTATGTGTGAGTGAGTGAGTAAGTTCAAACTAAATAATTTGAGGTATATAAAACCATTTATGATATTCTTTATGTATAAATATGTATAGAGCATATTACGTCGAAAGATCGTGCGAAAAGTCGTTGAGTTTTATGTGTGTTTCATCGTGCCATCGGGTGTAGCCCTGAAACATAAAAAAGTACATATTTGACTTAAGCTATATTAAATATTCAGATATTCAGATATTCTTGTTATAGTAAAAACATAATAGCAATAATATTACAGTAAGTAGATATTGAAGGAAAATTATTTTTAAGTTATATTTACATAAAAAGAAACAAAAAAGGTTTGATAAAAATGAACCATGTATTTAAGCATTGTTTTAGCTAAAATATTTTAAATATACTATTTACAACCTACAAAAGTAAATTTAATTTTAATAAGTTATTTTCAAGATAAAAATTTGTTTGAAAGTTAATAATTTTAAAAGTAACTAATGATTTCAACGAATATTAAACGAATATAGATTTTGTAAACTGTTTATAAACGAGAATGTATTTCTAATATGATATACGAGGAACACATTTCGGATGCTCACTAAAATAGATCTGTAGCAATATTGCTGACTCTGCAAGAAAGAAATATTAGAACCTGTGGTATCTTTGTATAATTTGTTTGATTTGATTTAAATGTAGTAATAGATATACAGTAAATTATGACTTTCATTAGTTAGATTACACTGTTGGATTACACTAACAACAAACTACAAACAGTAATATGGTATTTTCATAGCCAGATATATTTTAAAATATATTTAACTGTTTAACAAATATTTTAGAAGTAGTAACTTATACACCGATATTTCAATACTATTCATTAATAAAACTGCGGGTTTATATTTCTAACTAACAATATATTTCTAATAATAAATTTTAACTTAAATTGTAGTATAATGCATTTAAATAGTTTTATAATCGAAAGTAAGAAATCAAATTATTTTTTCTAAAATAACTTTTATAACCAATAATTAATCTTTAATCCTTACAATTATTAATTAATCCTTAAATATGAATAATAATGTTAATATAATAAATTATAAAAAATAAATCAAAATTATTGACAGCTTACCTGGTGTAATTTGTGAAGTGACATACTTTCTTCTAATAAATCTTCAAGTGCAGTTTTGTCCTAAAATATTTAGAGAGAAACTATTTAATTAAATTAATGGTATATTTTCTAAAGAATTCATTGTACATATAATATGGTAACGTAAAACAAATATAAATGAAAGCGTCAACCTATAAACTAAATGTAGAAAAAACGATAGAAAATCAGAATAATTTTATTTAATTTGGAAAATTCTAAAAGACTTTCTTTTGTATCCCGTTTATTCCTTCCTTTTGTACGAAAAGATGAGAAATGATAGGCTCGCATATATATGTGAAATATTTCGTAAATTATTTCTAGTTTTGGTTATTGTGGAGAAGTTAAAAACACATTAAGCTATTTTTGGCTTTTTAGGTGGCAAGAGATAGTCACTTCTTAAAAATATATTTAGCGTAAAGTAATTTAAAAAATTAACTATTCACTATTATACGAGTAAATTGGATGTCTGAAGAAATCTTATTTATCGAGATACATTAAAACTAAATATGTAAATTACACTAATTCAAGTATAACACAAAATTAACTTTTCAAATAATTGAAATATATACATAAACAAAATCTTATTTTATATCCTATTAAATAGTAATAAATATTGATTGGTGATTTATTGCATTAAATTAGTCATTTAATTAAAAAAATAAGAAGTATTTTATTATTTTTAATATAAAAATAAATAAACTCGAAAACATATTTGTTAATAGTACTTACAGGTGCATTACCTGACGAGTCCAAAGGAAGACATTGCTGAAGTTTATTCTAAAATGATGAGATATTATAGATAATGATTACTGCATATAAATTAAAATAACTAAATGAAATTATGCATCTTGCACAAAATATTAAATATTCAGTCGAGTTAATCATTGAGCTTGTTACTCAGAAAAATCAGTTTCAAACTAAAAAGGTATGAGTAATAATACGATAAAAATTATAAATACAATTTTAATATTCTATTAATCTTAGAAGACTTAAAAACATCTTTAAAGTGAAGTTATATATAATATAGAAAAACGATATACCCGTAAAGTATATAACACTGTTACAATCATTGCATTAGAATAAAATGTTACTGTACATTTATTTAAAATATATTAATGATAAATATTGATTTTTATTAATAGGTATTAACTCATAAATCTAAATAAAATTTTCGGCACATATTTCAATCAAATAAAACACAATTTCTTAAGAGATTCCGTGTGATCGACGTACACAAATATCGTTAGCTTCTTTTGTAAAATCGGTCATGAAACCAAAGGATTCGTGAAGATGTTTATCCAGAAGAGAAATCTAAAATAAAAAAGAAATGTTAAAAATACTATGTATAATGAATATACATCAGAACATAAAGAAAAACCAACAGTAAAAATAATATATTCATTAAGGCATTTAGGTTAGTTTTACTAACCATTATCGATCATAAATAAGAAAGATAGACAAAGAGTACACGGATATAAATACTACATAAGTTAGAAACTAAGTACAACTAATATTTAAGAGGTTATTAAAGTAATGATGAGGATACAAATAGCGTTGCAAAATATAACAAGAAAACAAAAATATTGCATAATACAAAGCACATATATATGTATATACATTATATAAAATTAAATTACTTTGAAGATTAAGCCTAACATAGTTACATTAGAAAATCCATAATACACTTACCAAAAAATGAAATATGTACAAATCGAAGCTATGAAGAGGCCAATGAAAGGGTTAAGTAAGATACAAAGAAGAGAGCTTATTAAAAGATAATTAATTAAAAGCTGTTTCAACGATATACTGAACGTTTAAGTTATTACATGAATATGATTAGAAGCGAAGAAATGAATTATGTTGCCTGTAAAAATCGAGGAGTTAAAAATATCATTATTAATATTATAATAATTAAAAGCGGCTTTGTGTTTTTATAAATCAATAGAATAATCTCAACCGTTTCCCCAATATAATCTTTTGTAGTTTTTACAAGGAATTCGTTAAGAGTAGCTAGAGAGGAAGTGCCAATAGAACAAATATTTGATTTTAGTGTGTTCGAATAATTTAAAATTATATTATATTGTAATGAATTAGATAGAGATATAGTAGTTTTAGAATTTAAAGCCTGAGTAAAAGAAACAAATATTTGATTTTTTGGAGAGAATTGAGGCATAATTTTATAATAATAGATAGAAAATTTGGCAGAAGAAAGATCCCTTTGTAGAATAAATTTGGGATAATAAAGGTTAGATAGAAATTTATTGATGAATGAAATTTCATCATAATATAATAATTCAGAGCAATAAATACAGAGAGCACACAGGAATAAAGTTTGAGCAATCGAAATTTAAATTGTATTATTGAACAAAAAATATGGAGAAATAGAATCGGAATGAGTAGATTGACAAAAAATTTTAAAGTTAAGAGATGACATAATTTTTAAAATAACGATGTCAAGGAAAAAGTAATAGAATTGTTGCTGTCCGATTCATGGATGAATTTAAGACTAGAATACAAACTATTAATGAAGTAAAAAAACGGGTGAGCTCGATTAACCATAGCTACAACATCGTCAAACTATAACGAACCCTGAAAAGGGTTTATTGCCAGAAAAAATTGGAAGAAGTTACATTTTAAAATATTTTAAGAAAATAGTGGCCAAAACAGACAGAATCTAATTTCCTATTGAGAAACCAAATAATTTGTAAGTAATATTTACCACTAATGGGAAAAACCCAAAGAAATTGATTAGGGTAAGCATAAGTTTACCTCATTTAAAGTCTTTGGAAAAACCCTATCTTTAGAAGAGCTTTAAAATATTATTGAAATAATCAAGCCTAACAATCAAGTTAATATTATAAATGGAAAAAACGGTGACTATATAAAGAAATTAATTTGAAATATTAGTGAGAAAAGAGACAGTGACAAACAAAATATATGTATTTATCGAAATAATTAAACGAAATTTATTAAGTTTATTAAGGAGATCAAGTTATCGCAAATTTTTGGAATAATTTATAAGAGAGAATAACAGTAAGCAATAAACGCACGAATGAGGACAATTTTATTCGTAATTTTCGTAGCTTAGAGTTTTAAATATTTAATGATTCTGGTGACTGTATTATGGGTTTTGTAATAATCTAGTATAAAATGTAATTATGTTAGGTATAATCTTTTGATATATTAATGGTTTTAATAATGTTTAACGATTATATTTTAACACTTTCTTGTATGTTAAAAAATGAAAGTATTACTTATTTTAATGTGAAAAATATAATCAAGTGACTTACCAATTAAATTTCAATATCTACTTTACAATTATATGTTGCTTTGACTGTGACTGTACGTCTATAATAAAACAATAGTTGTTGCTTACATCAAGCTATCTTAAGACTAAAAAATGCTATTTGTATGAACGGTATTCTTATTAAGATGTACACATTATATATTAATGTTAATACATAAGCAATAAGGAAATCAATATTGTATGAATATTTTGTTTTGTCTAATGTCGGATCGTTGATTGGGGTGCATTATAGAACTAATATATATACCTTGTAAATTAAATTACAAACAAATGTAATACACATTATAAAATTATACCTAATTACAGGGACCGCGGAGCGAAATTGGCTGTGGGGTGGGGGGGGGCACTTTTCATTTTTGCGCCCCTCCACCCCTACACAAATTTTTATCACAGTTCGAAATTTCGATAATAATTGATGTAGTATATATGTCAATTATATTGAATGGAACATTTTAAAACTCTCTCAATGACACAAATAAATGTAGGTATATTAGAAACCAAA
>JAYRBW010080151.1:0-23817 GCA_036023295.1 Invenusta paracnida | reverse complement strand
GTTACTAGTTCTGGCAGAGTTTGTAAAACTGGGCAATTGATCTTATGCCCACCTGATCTGATTGTCAATAATAAAAATTTTCTCTTTTTGGTGTCATTTGCCATATTGGTTTATCTATTTTAAATGGACATTATGTGGCATATACTAAATATAATAACGATTGGTACAAATGTAATGATAAAGTTATATAAAAAACTACCCTTAATACTTTATTTAACTCGAGAGAAGCTTATATGCTTTTTTATCAAAATCTTAATCAGTAACTAGTAATAGAATAAGGGAAGTGTGACGATAGTGCGCTATTAAACTCGTTAAACACACTGTTGAGGGTCCTAAGTCCCGCACATTATTATTATTCTACTACTGCATCATTATCTGGTCATCTTTTTTTGTCTGTTTTGGTTTTGCGTCCTGGATTTCGGCATTAATTAACATATATAACAACCATAGGCATAACTTAAAAACTTCTTATTTCCTAGACCTGTATTATGTATAAGTTTAGCTTGGTTGATTTCTAACAATTTCTTCCACCTTAGGTATTTGTTATATTATTTTTGCTGTATTGTAGATTACTCTAGGAAATTTTTTACTCTTTTGTCCAGAAGCAGTCATTCTTCTACCTTTGGTGCAAACCTTTTTTTGTTAGTCATCTTGTTATATAGTTACCCTTTCTTTCTCTTTTTGTTTTTCTCTTTTTAATTTTTCCTTTTTTCTGGTTAAATGAGTCGATTTTGACTGCTGTTTTATCATCTTATGACATACACATATTCATTTATATGTGAAGCCGTTCTTCTCTAGCTATATAATCTAGATTCTTGTGATTTTCATTTGTTACTTGAGGACATTCTGCGGTGCATTATACGCGAGTAGAGTCAGAAAAATTGGATATATTGTGTCTATTTCGGAAGTGATTTTTTATGCCCGAGGAACGGGATCCCGATACATACCTAAGTGTTCTTTAACACGAGTTCTGGATGTCCAGCTCGTTTCCCCAATACTATATTCCTGGTTACATAAACATTATTTGATCTCATAAATAATGCTCTAGCTGAGACACAGGCTTCCATTGTCGTTAAGTGTACAGATTTCACCATCAATAAGGCAAATCAAACGTTCTTTCAGGGGGTGAAACATGTTTTTTATATTTTGTCTCCTTATTTCGTTCAGCGGACTATTGACATGCACTACCGTTTCAGAATGTTATCAATACGTGGTCATTTTATGTAGATATAGTCATTAGTAGATGTTACTTTTTTAGTTCCATACATCTTCACCTTTTGAACAACCAAAGAGTGTGCTGCAAGAAGACTTCTATAACAATCCATTCTTTCGAAATCTTGCTTTGACATTAGCCGTTCTTTTGTTGTTTGATCTGGCTTCGGCTCGAAGAAATTCACCAAAGACAATTCCTTTTAGAGATATGGGACTGAACAAGTTGCAGGGAAAAATGACTCCAACTCGAATTGCTTTATGATATACCTATTACCTAATATTAAGTAAGGTGAATTTAAAGATGTATCTTTTTTTGTTTGCTGTTTCAAGAATCTCATCTGCTGTGATGTCGTACGTCATCCCAGAAACCGAATCAGTTGTCAATGTTCCGTTTCCAATAAATATTATTTTTGGATTGAATTTAGGATATTACTTTTATGTATGTAATAGCAAGTTGTAAATTATACATTTACAGTTTGTCGTTAAAGTCTATGAAATGTACTCTTCCTCAACATGACTCTTATATTAATAGCTTGTAACCTGCTGTAATCCGCTTTATATTTCACATCATTGTTATACATATCTTGCTACCAAAGACATTACATATAACAACTAAACAAAACACTGTATATATGCATGGACAACTTAATAATAGTATTATTAAGGTGTCCATGATATACTATGCTACGAGTTAGAGTTATCTAGATATTGCACTATACAATATCTATAGTTTGAGTTAACCGTAATCGTGCGATCTAACCCTTATCCAATCAGAATGCAGTAAACTACCCAACGAAAGATAGAAGGAATCAAGTTTCCGTTGCTTAAATGTGCCACTTAACGTAATAGTAAAAACTATAACTTTAATAGTTTTGGTTTAAAAATCTATTGTACATATGAAAACATCAACAATTTTCTTTTTAACATATTAAAATTTGAAGGATAACATTTCCTGACTTCGGCAAAATTGCTTGTAATTTAATTGTTTTTACCTGTAATTACACAAAGTTAAAACAGGCAGAGTTTGTCTAAGCCACCATTTAAAAACTATAAAGAATCTGAAATAATTCTTAATTTATCTAATAATGCTATTGAAATTCTACATCATAACCCAATTTGGTTTTAATAGCTCAAAAGTTTCCGAGATATACAAATATATATGTATAAAGGTTCAAATATACTGTATTTCTTGGAAAACGCCGATAACCCCCGTCTACCTCCCTATTATGGCGATCAAAAAGGTTGAGTCGACATATGTTGCATAAAATGAAGAATATGTACAAGTTTACGGGTAAACATGTACATATCAATGCCCAAACAAGTAAAATGTACACAACGATATGTAAACATGTACAAGGACAATGTACATATCAATGCGTCAACAAGGACAATGTACAAACCAATATGTCAACAAGGACAATGTACATATCAATGCGTCAACAAGTACAATATACATATCAATGCGTCAACAAGTACAATATACATATCAATGCGTCAACAAGTACAATGTGCATATCAATGCATCAACGTGTACCTCGCCATTCGACTTTTTACTTACAATAAATATAATTATAAAACTTATCATAAATGATCAAATTATGCTCTTTATAAGGTCCCACATTCTTACATATATCATGGTAAAATTTCCGACATTATAACAAATTAAGCAAAACGTAACCGATAAACCCGCTTATGTGCAACTATGTACATTGCCATTAATTTTGTTAATTAAATAAAAAATACTTTTAAACCATTACTTTAAATGGTCAAATTACGTCTGTTTGTGCGTCGACATGTACAGTTTTACCCGTATGCTTGTACATATTCTTCATTTTATTCAACATATGTCAACTCAACCCTTTCAGCCGCCATATACCAGAGCCTTTGTTTAGTAAAAACGAAATAACACTTTGGCATGCGCCTGTTTAGTTGGTCTACACATCCAGTGTCTTAACATTGTGTAATTGATAAAGGCCTCACTTAACGCTGTACCCAATGTGGGTACCATCATGATCAGGTTATATTAAGATATATCATCATGACATCATATACAGGATATGTGAAAACTAATATATCTTCACACAGCGTTTAGCTAAATAAGCGAAATTTTATTAGCTTACAAATTATAATAATCTCTAATTAATTTTTTCAAAAAGGTGTTTAGGGTACAATACTGTCATATTTCGCCTTAAGATAAAAAAATTTAAATAATGTTTTAGATGAAAAAAAAGTTAAATACATATCTAGATAAAATGTTAATTGATATAGTAATATAAGTGCATCAGGTAATATTAGTTCAAAATATTTTTATTAATACGGATAGAGTCAAAAGTATGGTTGACAAATATATATATTTATTTAATTAAATGAAAATAATTCCTATTTCTCATGCATAAAAATATGAATTTCGTTATCTGCATTATTTTAAATATAAATATATACTACGAAAACGAATAGATTTACAAGTTTGATACATTATTTTAACAAATGCATGATGAGATGTGAAAAGCATAATATAATCGATTATACTAAGAGTAAAATTATGAATAAAGCTCCTCATTGCTTTGTATAGAAATAATAGAATTTTGTATATCTACTTATTAATTAAAGTAAGAAAATATAGTAATGAAATATTGTACATATAGAATGTGTAATTAGTTGAAGATAACATTATAACAATGTGAATTTAAATGAAGTGCAATAATAGAAAAGGTGTGATTATATCTAATGGATAACGTATTCACAGAATTCTGAGTGTAAATATTATATATAAATATTAAAGTTTAATAATGGTATTAATAATGACATAATTTTGTGTACTTTAAAATAAAGTTCTTATTTGATAATTTTTAAATCACAATTGATTAACTTCTATAGAGACCACGAACGCATTTAATTGTGTTAAATTTTTAATTAATTTGAAATAAACCTATTGAATATGTATTCATATGTGTTTATATTTAATACAAAATTGTCCAAATAAATGATCTGTTTTCTTAAACTTTAAAATAACGCTCATATCTACATATAATTTAAACTCCCAACAAATATAACCATAGATATTCATTTAAATGTTGTATATGTTCAAAAATTATTGTGCCTTTGACAAAAACTCCGAAATTGATTTTTTTGCGCGTTACTCCAGAGAGTTTAAATCTTCTATATTTGTCTTAGTTAACATAATGACTATTGACAAAGAAGTTGGATTGAAATTCTGCATCCTGTCAAATAAACTTGATCGTTGAATAAACTCCAAATTCAGCCTGATGTTCAAGCAGTTAAAGGATTTCATTCCAAAGCTGGTGGACTTGACTGTCTATAACAATTGCTTCTGCACAACATTTGGCATAGAGCCTATATGCCTGCTTTCATGAACTACTTTTAGTATAATTAAAGTTTGCTTCGTTTTCCTGTGTTTTACTTGCAACTATTTAAAATCTTTTAATTTCAAAAAGAAATTAAAGACAATAAAATGTTAGGACATAATAAAGAATATGTATCCAAGGAAACCTACTATTAAAAGTCAATTTTTAAAGCATTCCATTTTCTAATATGCAATGCAAGTATAGTTAGTGATTAGTGAGATAATTATAACTCACCAACAATACTGATCCCAAGACTGTGACCGGGTAATCTCTCAATGACAACTGTGCGCGGGTCGCTCCAACTCGTCTCGTTGATGCTAGACTGAGAACTGGAGATCGGAAGGACGGAAACTATATTCGGGTCCGAGGAACCCGAGTCAAGTGATAAAGGGGGACTGGAGATGAGCTGCTGATCTGGTAGCATGGTCCCGGTTGCCATGGTTGCGTTGTTGTCAACAAAGAGGACTCGCGGACTGGTCACCGTCGTGGAGGGTGTGGCCGATCTGCCCCGATGCGAGTAAGAAATATCCGTCCCAGTTGAGGAGGAAGCGGTGGAGCAGGGACTTAAAGGAGTCTGGTCGTTGCTAGGCGACCGCTGGAGATTTGGACTGCATACTGAGTGAATTGTAACGTTGTCATTCGCTGGGGAGGTCATTGACAGAGTGTCCACGCTGTCGCTCGTCTTGACTGATTGGTCGTTGAAGGGCAGGCGAGGACTGCAGGGAACGGCTTTGGAGGAGAGGTGTGGTTGTTTGCCTGGAACCGCTCCTCGTGGTTTGGGGGCGGTAGGTGGGACTGGTCTGAAGTTACCGTTGCCCGGAATATTTGGACTACAAGGTGTGGTTATCCTCTGGGCGGAAGAGGGGGCGGAAGGGGCCGGCGAGGAGCCGGTAGTGGAGGAGGAGGAAGGGAGACTGGAAGGTGTGCTCATGCGACTGGAGGATGCGGATGAAGAAGTGGGCGGATGGATGGGCGAGACGGGATGGTCTGCGGAAGAGGGTACTGCACAGGTAAACATGAGAGACTTGGAGGGCAGTTTGTAGGATTGGACTCGTGATTGAGCAAACCCGCGCGACCTGTCGTAGGAGTAGGAACAAGAATTGGGGAGCCTTAATAAGCGCACTTCAAGGAAATAAGTAATAGCGTGATCAATTGTAACCGTAAAATATCTTTAATTGTAAGAAATATTACTGATCTTGATCTTACTTTTTGTTATCCGCGTTTGTGTCTGATTCAGTCTCCGATTAACAACACACTCCCTAGTATATTGTAATAACTAATTGTGATCTAAACTAAATACTCTATGACGTCATATCATAATATTAGAATATTTGCGATTGTGATAGCTTTCATTCTTGGAAAACTATAATCAGACATATCTTAATGGAAAATTTAGTATGGGCGTGAGTAGTAATATAAATAAAAGACAAATAATACATCATTGCAAATATAATCTAATAAAATTTAAAACAGTTAAATGATAAAAAAGCTAGAATTTTAAACAGGCAAAAACTTTGAGAGATAACTATTATTTTATTTAACGTTGTAAAAAGAAAACTGAAAATATGATATTTGTAATATTCTATTTTAAACCCTTTACAATCAAATAACTATTATAACCAATTTATTAATATTCAACAAAATGATCACTAAACATGTTGTGCCCAGCAGCTATGTGAGAAGCCTCTCAGTCTGTTATAATATTATGTATAATTGGTGAAGCAAAGAGGCGAAAATCGGATGAAATTGGAAAATGGTTCGCCTCGGCAGGTTGGGCTAAAGCAAATTGAGATGAAGAGGACTAAGTTGGTTAAGATTGAAATGGAGTAGATAGTGCCACTAGCATGGGAGGTGACGGGAAGGGGAAGAAATCGTCGGATTGCACAGATTCGTATATAAGCTAGAAAATGCATGTTCTATTATCTGTAGGTACTACTACTAGCCAAAATGTAAATTAATTTATCTATGAACTAAATGCTCTCAGTTGATGGGGAAGTTTCGTGTTGAAAACAGAGACGGTGGAACATGTTGTGGGGGTTTGGGAGCAAAAGGGTGTTCAAGCCCCACTCACCCTCTAGAATATTTCTACAGGGGCAACAAAAAATGCTTTCTAATTAAATCACAGACGACATAATTGTTATATATAGTATAATGATTTGAATTGACTTGAGAGATTTACACATATTAACAATATATAAATGTTTGTGTTAACACTACTTTATTTTTAGTGTATTTTTTTGTTCGATGTTAAATTTAAACTATTATAAGTATTTGAATGAAGCAAAATTATCGAAAGGGGATGGGGACAGCACAAATATTGACTCGTCAGTAGATGCTGTACCATTAAATATGAGGTTCCGCGGAACACCGCGGTGTCATTAGAAATAATTCACAATTGTGCATCATCAGCATTATAGTTGTGGCTAGTAGGATTAATACAAATACAACGAGTAAGAATATAAAACAGTACATGTAAGTATGTTAATCTAAAACCAAAACAATACAATCCAAACATTAGATTTTTTATCTAATATAATGTATTATAGTATACAAATTTATAATAAATTTATATCGTATTATGCTAAACCCTTGGAAATTTGCCAATTTGCCATTTATACAATAAATATTTTATAGAATTAAACATATATTAAAACAATTGTATAACTTTTTACTTGAAAAATTGTACTACGAGGAAAACAGATTTATTACTGAGATACCCACTGTATATTAAAGAGATGTGATAAATCCATAGCTACCATAAATATAGACAAGGAAGAAGAACAGACATTGAAGAGATTTTAATTTTCTGAATATTATTAGGTATTGAGTATTATACAATTACCAAGAAATAACATTAATGTTTATGGAATTTATAACAGTCAGGTTTTGTGTTTTTATGTGTAAAATACATAATGTCAAGGTACATCTTAAATATGAAAATCTGGGATCCAAAAATAAAAGTAAAAATAATTTTAAGAAAAAAATAACACAAACATGTTATTCAAAACAAAATTGAAGATAAAGGTATTAATAAAAGAAGAAAATAAAAGAAGAAAATAAAATAAAATCTAATAACATCTAGTAACATCTAGTAAAATCTAGTAACATCTAGTATGATTTAAAAAATCTTGAAAAAACATTGTTTAAACATATTTTAAAGTCACGATAGAAAAAACAGGATAATGGAAGCTTACAAATAGATTACAAACGTTTACAAGTTCTAACTGTAATACATCATTGTAATTGTTTTTCTGTCTTTCTTGTTTTCCCCAAAAATTGCCAATTATTGATCGATTGATGGATGCCAAGACAAGCTCCAATAGCGTTCATTCCTCAATGTAGCTGAAAATAGAGAAAATAAATATAAAAGTTTGAAATAATCCCAACTAAAACCCAAAGAGCGACTTCAATAAACTATTTTCTTGTGTTAGTTCGAAAATCTTTATATTTTTGTAAATAGGGATACAAAAAATCGAATTTTAAATAGATGATAAAAAACATTTATTTATTAAACATAATTTATTAAAACGTTCTATCAACATTTTTTTGATTCATAGGGATTTTATTTAATTTTCATGTCGAAAACACATGAATAATAATATAATAATGTTGATGTATTTGTTGTTATAACAGCTTCACGTACAATTTAGAATATGTATAATACAATGAATATATAGCACAATATAATATAGTACGGCAGAATATATACTTAACATTTATATATTATACATTTAAAAAATTAAATTCATAACATATAAAAGAACAGTGTATTACATATTTGAATGGAACGCTAACAGTTCAGATTTTCATCATACATGCACAGGGTCCAGAAACAAAAAACCATACTTCAATTTTTGAAGAATTTCGTCCAAGTTTACGTTTGTCTGTTGTTTGCTTGAGTCGTAACATTGACTGCATCTCACACAAATTCAGGTAGCATTTGCATGTAGAGATTCGCTGGCTTCTAAATCTTCGTAACAAGAGTGACACATACCTTCCCTTGTAATTCGCCAATGGGGCCAGTCACTCCAGGATCTGACGTGTTGCTTCTGGCTTTATCCGACCGGATCGTAATACAACGTGTTATCATTTTGGATAATGTTGTCATATGAGGGTGTTCCAATTGTCTTCTGTCTTTGCCGGTCAAATGCAGGGCACGAGAAAAGGAGGTGGTCGATGGTCTTCTCACTTCGTTTGCAGTCAGGGATGAACGAAGGATCTTCTGCTTTGCAGGTGCTGTGGAGGAAGTGGGGGTGTATTGGTGAGTTTCCCTACCCTTGGTGTAGGATAATTGCTTCTTTTCTTGCGAGGCTCTTGTATTTCTTGACTACTCAGTGCCGTTATTTTGTAATGTCTCTTTTGATAGATCGAATGGCAATCTGTGGATTTTAAAAGTTGCAGCCTTTGTCTGTAGTACTCACGAAAGTTCAAAATAAATATTATATATATGTATGTATATAGTAATACATTTTTAGTAATGATTTTTATTGCCAGAAAAGAAAATGTGGGCATAATTGGAAATATATATGTATATAGAGGGGAAAAAATCCAAGAACACAAATAATTGATAAAAACTTGAAGGAAAAGAAACTTGATGAAAGTAATTTCAGTTCAGAAACAATCGAATATGCAATATCGATATAATATGTCCTCTCTAATTGCTGTTTATATTTCAAACAAGAATGTGCGTGCTTTTATGGCAAGCCAACAAAGCTATTATCAGTTGATTATTAAAATGCGAAAAGACTATTCTTTTAGTTGGTACATCATATCATACTTTATTCTAGAGTATACTTAAATATACAGCAGAAACGAGCTTACAGACAGACATCACCTGTGTACTTTTCTTTGTTTTCGTGAGTGGTGTATAAGATTTCATAATATACTTTGTCTGCTTACAGACATTGAAAATGATGTTTCCAAGGAAGACAATTATTGATTGTCTTTATGACAGTATTCGATGTCTTTCTGCACGTTATAAAATCGAGTTTTTTCTGAGGCTTATGCCATCACCTACACCACCTACCTATATATACCTACCTCTATAAGCTAATAAACTGAGAATATGTTAGGATAGAAAATGGAATTGGCATATATTCCGTTATTAAAGGCGTAATTTATAAACAATTCGCTTGCACAATATTGAAATCGTGTGAATTATGAGATCTAATAATTTTAGAGCGATATTGTTTATATTGTTTCCTACGTTTTGTTTTTGGTTTCAAATATAGGTTATTACCCATTGTTACTGAATTTATGTATGTATATTAAGTAAAATTATATTTTATTAATATACTTTTAATCGTTTATAAAATTAACAAAAGTAAGACATCATTAAGTATAACAATTACATTTAAAATACTACAAATAATATATGCTCTACATATTATACTTTTTAATAATATTTATAACAGAATTTTGAGAAATATAATTATTTTTGTTTTGGTAATCAACATTTTTGGTAACATATAATTAATACGATACGGTATGTAAATATGAACATTTTAAATTAATTTTAAAAGGGAATATGCAAATATTTTATCTACAATCTGTTAAACTTATACACCTAATGAGATTTTTTAAACAAAGTATTAACATATTTTGGTAAAATT
Source organism: Invenusta paracnida (assembly GCA_036023295.1). Taxonomy (NCBI): domain Eukaryota; kingdom Metazoa; phylum Platyhelminthes; order Proseriata; family Coelogynoporidae; genus Invenusta; species Invenusta paracnida. The sequence continues at coordinate 13,628 of JAYRBW010080151.1, read as the reverse complement.
TACTAAACAAAAAATGTTGCTTCCAGGTAAATAAAAAGATATATATTTTTAATTAATATGAAACCTTATAAAAAATTACTAGATATGTAACTTAAACTTAGATAGAATTTTCATTTTACTATTTTATTGTCAATTAAACTTTAACTTTAATGGGAATAATTGACATCCTTATATACAAATTCTTTAACTGGGTAGTTTATGTTAATTTATTAAATCTAACAATTGAAGTATAATTTTTATTTATAAATATACCTGAAATATAGATTATCTAAATCCGACAAATTCTATTTTATTACCAAAGTAAAAAATAAACATGTTTCAAATTCAAGACATTTACATCGGATATAATTAAAAAATATTTGATTAAATAAAACAGTACCGGATTTGATAATAAATAACCATTTACTTCTAATTCTTAATGCAAAATATTATTTTATATGTTTTTAAACAGAAACAAAACTTTAATCAATATTCTTTTTAAAATATACTAAATTGCAATGTGAATCTTTTACTTTCTACATCCTTTGATCTTATATACGTTCAGTTTCAATCAATAAGTATGTTTAAATGAACCAACCTATGTGGAAAAGAATACTCATTTTGTATACGATAAAGAAATGATAAAAACGATCAGTAAAATACTTTTATTGCTAAATTGTCTAAATTTGGCTTTAAATATCATGGATATAAATAAATAAAAAAAATGGTTTACTTAAAGTAACTTTCCTAACAAAAGAGACATCCTCATTAGTGATTAACGATACACAATATTTGCAAACTCTTCACGAATAATGCCTTGAAGTTCAGGAAGTTAAAACAAGCTTTAAGAAAGAACTCGTCAAGAATTTGAAAAGATTGAGGCGTTAAAATAAATTTGTATCGCAGCAAACAAATACTTATAAGGTAATTGGGCTGTTGCAGAATTATAAACTTTTGATAGACTATTCTTTTTATAAAAATAAAAATGTGGTTAACAAATAAAGTCATCAATGAAAATCGATAACTATAGTTTCAAACTTTTTAAAATGTGTTATTAAAATTTATTAAAAAATATGTCCATTTAAAACGTTTATTATTAACACCATTACCTCAAAAAATGAGATAAAGTTGACTCAAAAGTACTAAGTTATACAATACTACGAATATTAATATACGTATACACTTGTTATTGTTTAAAGAAACTGTAAGAGACCAAAAATAATTATTATAACATGCACATAATTATTAGATAGAACTTTTAAGTACACATATAAACGAACAAACACTATATTTAACAAAATGCAAATATATACATTTATAGCATTAAAAACAGTAATAACACGATTTTATAATTAAAGGTATAATATAATAGGTTTTACATGCAAACACATTATGCTTAATTCAATGGACTGTTATATTATTTAAAATTGAGCGATGTGTAAGAAATATTCATTTATTCAAAAAATATATATCGTTTTAAATTGTATATTTTAAACTCGAGAACAATAAATAATTATTTAAAATAATAATTTATAATTTTACCATTTTACCATTTCATCAATTCATCCTTTATGTTTTCTATAGATTTAAAAAATGTTGAATGTTTTATAAAATTGTGATCAAATTGGTGATTTTTAAACAAAGGCATAACTTATCTAAAATTAACAACTAATAGCGATCGAAAAAAAAATTGAGAAAAATATTGAAACAGAGAGAATTAAACCGTAATTGTATTTACTAACCTTTCCATCCTTCAATTTTGGCTTGCGTATCTTTATTGATTCAGAGGGATAGAGGTAGGTATAGTGGCCCAGCACAAAATAGGGTTGAAGGAAACTGATGCACCGATTCTTAAAAGGTAACCTATAGATGTCTAAGCGACTTGTGAGGCACAGAGTAATGGGTGGTGTGAATTTGGCATTGCACATGAGTAAAAAGGCAGACAAAAGGAGAACTGATTATATCCATTACCGAATCTGATAAAATAGAGCAGTACAGTTTAGTAAACAATATTATACCCGAGTCATGCGCTTCATAATAAACTTTGAAAACATACATTAGGGTATAAAAAGGGTGTTACAAAAAGTTGCGCAATCAACTATAATGTGATATGTGAAGTGAATTTTGTCCATCTATAATTGTGACCAAACGGAACGTAAGTGAAACTTATAAAAATATGGGGCATATATGTAGTTTGAATTAAACCAAATGTTCTTTTTAGTAAAAAAATAAATACCATCACCGCAGTTTATATTCCCTTTTTATTTACAGAAAACAGTGTACATGTTTGTGTGCGTAAATTGACTACTTTCTGATCAATCTTACCTGGATTGCAGAGGCGTGGGCTGATTGGAAGAAGATGATGGGGATTTGATTTCTCGAGATGCCATTTCTACGGAGTGTTGGTGAACCTCGGCGTCTTCGGCGGGGATGTAGCAGAGACTGTGGAGGAGGGGAAATCGAAAGAAGGGGAGGAGAGAGTGGGGATCAAATAAAAGTGGGTAGCAAAAGGAGCCGGTGCATAAATTACAAAAAGAGATCGCTGTTATATAATCTCCAGAATATAACGGCAGGAGATTAAATAAGTATTTTTCCATGTAAGAAAATGCAAATAAATTTAGATGAATTAGTTAATTTTACAAAATAGGCATTTTGTTTTATACATAGTATTTATATTAACCGGATACTTTCAACAATTCCTTTTCTATAATTGTTTTCCTATAGAAACTTTTATACCAATTATTTTTCATTTTTAATGCAAATACTCCACAGATAAGCGCTTGTTATTGTTATTAAAAGCTTTTCATTATATTCATTTATTTTTTAATTTAAAAAAATACATTTTTACATGCTTAGAAATAATTCGTAAATGTTTTGAGCAACTTATATACTTATGAAGAATGAAAAGAACACAAGTATTTACGAAATTAGTGTTTTCAATTCCATTATTATCTTTTTCAAAATATCTGAATTAACAATCAATATACTTTTAGAAAATTTAGAAAATATATACATATAGACACTACATTTAGTAAACAAAATACAAACAACAATTTGCTACAGTATGTATCAAACGATTTCATTTAATGTTTACAAGATTAAGTGAAATTGAAAGGTGAGTCTACAGCATATCAATATAACTTTCATAAGATTATGAATATATTTGAATACATTTTATTTAAAATCTTACATGGACATAAATTAAACATAAATATAAATATAAATACAAAAGAGTTCTATTTATAATTAAAATGGTGAAACACAAACATTTGTTTTGTTGATTTGTTTTTATATTTTTATAATGGATGCTTGTTTTATATTACGAAAGATTATTTATTTAAGAGAAGCAATAACTACAGGTCAATAATACAATTAAGATCTATTATCGAAATGTATCGATTATTATCCCTCCCGCATTTAAAATTTATTATTATTTAACGAAGTTCCACTAACATGATGTAATTATTGATAATTTACTTAAATTGAAGGCTACTAAAAACAGTTCAGATTGTGTAGTGTGATTACCGGATTAAACTTGAGTATTCTTAAATCAAGTTTGGAGTATAAAGCACGAGACATACATTCTAATTTTTATATAATTATGTTATTCACCATATACATATCTTATGCACGATATATACACATTAGACAATGTTTGACTGCATATATTTGTTTTAAATTTCCTCAAATATGGACATTTTAATATGTTTTCACTGATATTACCTTCAGTTGTCTTAAACGCAATAGAAATTACATATACTATATATATACATGCATATAATATGGAAATAAGCATACGTAACAATATACAGATACCTCAAATAGTAAAACAAATCTAGTATTTCATTGTTTTCTCACTAAATGCTTATTTAATAATGTTAGTTAAATTGAATGGTAAAAACTCCAATGTAAGTGTTTTTATATGAAAAGAAGTAAAAATCTACGATTGTCAATCAAGACATGGAGACAACAGGTACATTAGCTTTAAATATATACTATCAAAAACATTAACTTTTAGAGTGTAATATATAATATAATAGAAAGGAGAAAAAAATTACATTATATACAACTAATTATAATAATATTTCATGATACAGAGAGCTTGTTTGAGAGAGCATTTATTAAGGATTTAGCTGTTGAAATATTAATATTAAAAAAAGCCGGCGTTAAGAGTAAAGGTATTATTATTGTTAAATTTAATAAAAGCTGCTTCAACGATGTGGCGAACTTTAAAATTATTACAATTATACATAACATTGTGTATATATAACATTGTGATCACACAAACGATTTCTCCACTTCTAATCGTATTTATAATTGAACATTTATATACATAATATGTACATTGATTTATACTTTATACATTCTCCTAAAGATAACTATTGATAGCTGTTTGGCAACAATTTATTCAATTCATACTTAATTTATACTTAATACGATTTAAGATCATAAACTCCAGCATTGCATGCAATCCTTCTATATTGTTATGATGTATAGTTTCTATAGATGAATCTATAAATACAATTACTATAATAAAAATATAGTATAAAATTAGTTTAACGAAAAGCAAGCAGTAAACCGTACATATGCACTTGTATTCACGTTAAAAAGTGTTTTAATCTATCGGTTATTTTTTAAATTTACCAAACTTTGAAATCAAGAAAATTGCACACCATTTAATAAACACATCTTATTTTGAAAAAAATACAACTGATTATAATCTTTAAAAATCTCCAAAAATTAATTTTAAACACATAATTTTTCAAATATGGTTTCACGTTTTTTATTTTAGTCGATGTGTCAACTTTAAAATAATTATAATTATAAACAAGATTTTTAAAGCGGAAAAATCGATTGTGTAGCCACAATCATATTTATAATTGTAATAATTCTAAAGTTCGCCATATCGTTGAAGCAGCCCTTAATAAATTCAATAACAAAAATATCTTTAATCTTAACGCCTGCTTTTTTATACTAATATTTCGACAGGTAAATCGTTAATTAATGCCCTCAAGTTCTCTCTGTGCATCCTCTATTCAATCCTAGCTTTCGATTTTGTATTTATTTCTTGCTTTTGGTGTTTATATTTGAATTATCTATTAATATGATTTTATACTTTTAGTTGTATCAAGATATATAAATAATTTTTAAAATGTAATTTTATATTATGCAATTTTTTCTATTGTATTATGTAACATTCTATAAGTTAATAGTGTTCTAATCTAATTCTAAAGTTAATTGTATTCGATATATATATGTATTTAAAGTCATGTACCAGAATTGTCTCTCTGTATAAAGTAGAAACCACTTGAAAATGTTTAAAGTAATTAAAATAAATTTATTCGAAAAATTGATTGAGCTTTCGATGTAGCATCACATCATAATCCTTGTCTCCCTGTTTTGATTGATAATTGTTAGTAGTGACAAACAAAAACATCTCATATTATAATTGTTATTTTATAAATTGTAGGTTTTTACTATCTCGTTAATTGTCTTTCAATTTTATTATTCTTTGTTTTTCTCTTTTTACTTCTATTTCATATATATATAAATAATATGTATGCAAATACTGATATAAATTATAAAATCAAATCCTAAATATTAATCAAATAGTTAAACAACTGTATGTTTACTACATATATTTAGTCCATGGAATGATGTTAGATTCTTAATGATATATACTATGTAAGTATAATAATAACATTTAATAAATTTTGACACATTGACTAAAATGATAAATGCAAAACCATATTTGAAAAAATTATAGTATTAAAATTTATTTTTTAATATATTTTTTATGAGTATAATCAGTTGTATTTCTTTCAAAATAAGATATGTAATTAAATGCTATGCCATTTTCTTGATTACAAAGTTAGTGGTAAATTAAAATAAATAACACCGATGGATTAAAACACTTTTTAACATGAATACAAGTACATATATGTATGGTTTACTGCTTTTCGTTAAACTAATTTTATTCTATATTTTTATAGTAGTTGTATTTGTAGATCCATTTATAGAAACTATACATCATAACAATATAGAAGGATTGCATGCAATACTGGAGTTTATGATCTTTAATCGTATTAAGTATACAATGAATTGAATAAATTGTGACAAACAGAAAGCAGATATAGTTATCTTTAGAAGAGTTTATAAAGTATTAAATAATGTATGTATAAATATCAAACAAATATGAACTTATAAAGTACCTGTACCAATTTAAACAATGGCAAACAAAAAATAAATATGAAACAAATACATATTAAATTGTTGTATTGGTATAATGTTATGATAAATATATTAACTGCATTAATATTTCATCATTATTATTACAAATTACTATTTTTAATAAACAAAAACTTTTAATAAAGTACAGTATTTATCAAAGTATATATTTATAAAATACAGTATAGTATATATTAATATTAATACTTATATAATACAGTTATTCAGATGTATCATACTTATATTACGTAAAATAATTTATTTTGTAGCTTCAAACAAGATAATAAATGATTAAATTTCATTTCAAAAACAACTTTATAATACTTTTAAATAACTTATAGCCCTGATAACTTATTTAGTCTCATAAGTTCCAAGGACAGACACTAACCAAGTTTACAGAGAATCAAGAGCATATTTTTGAACGACTACATCTTGGTACCTAACTAAGCAACCAATTAGCCTGGAGTCCATTCCAAGCTAATGGATAGTTGCATACATTTTGTCATATCAACTTTAGTAAATATTTGACCTTAAATTACACTGTTGATAAGGGATATAATACAAAATAGCCACAACGGCCCCGATAGTCTGCAATGGCCCCTAGGCGATTCGAAAGTTTCAAGGTCATCGGCTGCTTAATTAACGAAATTGCCGTTTGTCATACATTTTTTATGTTCTATGTTTAACATTCGCTAATTTTTATATCGTACAAACTTTAGAAAATAATCTCTATAGTTATATAGTTATTCTAAAGATAAAGTATATAAATTATTCAATACAATATACAAGAAAAAGAGTAACATAAATTCTAAGTACTTTTGAATGTACAAAGTAAATCTATATTTTAAATAAATAAATATATATGTATCTTACACTTGATTTATCAAACCAAAACAAAAAAGATAATTGAATCCGATATATTTATATATATATATACTTCATCAGACGGCTTTGATCATAAAAAACACAGCTATTGTTGTAAGCTTGTTAGATCAATCATGTCCGATTGTTGTATGCTTGTAGTTCAAGCATAGAGATAATATACTATCTTATCAAATCACCATGGGTTCAAGTCTCATATGTCATAATATGTATAATTCAACTTAATCCTTCCTATATTTACCATAAGGAATTTATCTCACGATTTATTGATTTTCTTACGTAATCCGCACAATCAAAGTAGCTTTAACTTACTAACCTCTTATTCGTTGTACAATTGTTCTGTTTTACTTGACGAAGGCAAACTGTTGAAACAGATGGGATACAATTCCCTTATACAGTGACGAATTCTTTTATTTTTTATGAACAAAATTCCACGTAGTAGATAAAAACAAATGTTAATCGATAGAGGAAGTTTATGAGAGGTAAAAAATTTCGCGGAATAATGTTCTTCATAAAAACGATAATAAGCTGCAGTACAGAATTTCATTAAAAAAATTTTAGACCAAATTAGTGGTCAATTTCTATTAAAATAGTGAATTATTATATTTTCGAAGTAAACTACAATTGATTACAGCTGAAGTAGTAGGTCTTGACTATACAATTAATGTAACGTAGGTATTTTACAGTATAGGTACACTATATTCACTTACCAAAGGGAAGATGCAGTCAGAAAGGAAATATAACTAATCCAATAGAATTCCGAATGACACAAGTGTTAAAATATGTAGGATATAAGAGGAAAAAGAATGAAAATAACATTAGTTTTCATGCAAAAATAAATTAAGTGGCAATTGTAGTTAGGCAGCCGTCGCTTTTTGTGTTTGTTCGTAAAACTATACAATTCTTTTTTCTAATCGTCTCCGCAAAACTACTGACTGCTCTCTCCTGAGTTAGTGAATAAAAGTAGAGATTATTAAATAGTGAGATGGAAGGGAGAAAGGACTCTTTATGTGGGTACTCTGTTCCTTAAATAGTAGGCAATATTTAATAATATCCTCTTCGAGGTTGTGTTCTTTCAGTAGGCTCATTTTTCCTTTGCTCGCTTCCTATCAATATATAAACCCTCCCTCCATTTTACAATACAATTGTCTGTCTCTCAGAAATGATAGAAATTTAGCGATAAACCAACCAATACATGGCGGGCAGATTCTACATTACACTACTCCAGTAAAGCGGGAAAAGGAGAGAAACAAGGTTTTGGGGGGAAACTAGAGGTTGAGTGTGGGGGACAACAACTGTAGCACAGAACTCCGTCCGCTGTCTCGGTTTTGTTTTCGGTGAACGAGCAGAAAGCATGATGGCGAAGAAAAACCCCCACAACAAAGCGCGGAATAAAGTGAGTAACTATCGAGGTAGTCATGGAAACGCGAGGAAGAAATATTGAGGTTTAAAAATCTGACTGACAGCATGGATTTAGGGATAATTTTGGTTTTCTCTCATTTCTCTATTCACACTGAATACAACAATGAAACTTACAAAGCTTATGATGCGGTTTAGTCATGGTGAACATAAACAGTTTTTTGGGGTAAGGCAAAGTAAAAACTTAAAAATAATAACAATTAGTAGTGAAACAAAAGAGGTCTAAGGTACCACAAAATAAAAATAAAATAAAACTATTTTCTTCTAATTGTGAACAATAACATTTTAGATCCAGTAGTTTGATAGTATATCAGATTAAACATTTTTAGAAAGAAAATTATATAAATTATATATTTATCAATACTAAGTCTAAACAAAAAGAATATATAACATTTTCTATGAACTTATCTGAATGCTAAAGCGACACCTAACTAAAAACGGGAGCTTATAGAGAACATAACAATAAATAGCCTTGATAACAAGCTGTCAAACCGAGAAAACAGGACTATAGTTCTTCCACAGTATAATACACTGCCTTTATACTGTAAAATAACAACGTTATACGTTACCAATAAAATAACAACCATTATTTTATTCAAAATTCATAGTTCTCCAGAAACAAATAATAGAAGCGTAATTCTCTTCTATATTTACTAAATAGTTACTAAATAAATTTAGCGAATCAATAAGGACAGTGAATTTCATCAGTTAACTGGAAGTATATGTAACATTCCGCAGCGTTTAAAAAAATCGAAATTATTATTGTTATATAGCTACATAGACTAACATTAAGTAGGTAATTGCATAATATGTATCTGTTTATAACGTTTATTTATAAGACAGCATAAACGAATAAATTTAATATAAATAGATACATATATGACAAAATGTAATCGTAAAACAAACTTTAAAAAACAGATGCGCTTTACATATACAGCAGATATAGATATGCCATTTAAAAAATTTAATATATACTTTTATATAAATGTTAATTTTATTGAATCGCTCTTGTCATTTAGATAAGCAGTGCTCTTTTCATTCAACATTATAATACACCTAATAACGATATGATTATCAAGAATACAATCTTGAACATTTTTGTTAATTTTAAACTTGAAAGTAAATAGTGTTTTATTTAAACCTGACGAAGATACTTGCAATATACATATATACATAGGTATATACATATATAATCTGTATTTAAAAAAATCTATCTAAAGATTTTTAGAAATTTGATAGAGACAAAGTATTGAACTCCAGCTCTCACGATTAAAATATTAACACTGTAATATTGCTTGAGGTAGTAGCTACAGATCAAATTGCAAAAGTTGCCAAACTAATGTTGCATGATAATACAAGAAGACGAAAATTAATTATAAACTCCTTCACATGATATGATTGTTAAAGAAAATGAAATATGTTGAGAAGTTTAGTACATAAATTATATGAAGCAAAATTGTAATATGCTCATCTATATCAAGAAAGTTTAATAATAAAGACCACAAATAATTTTGTTAAATATATAATTTATTTCTATAAAATATAGAATAATAAATATCGCCTTAAAAACTTAGTTTGTAGGAGTACTAAATAAATTTTAAGATTGCTTTAAAATTGTAACTATATATTAAAGCGTTCACAAAATATACGTTACGTTAATAAATAAATACAAGTAAATACTTTAAATATGAAGAAAATAATATAAAGTCGCTTATAGATAATTTGGGTATAATTCCTTTTATATGTTTTTAGAGCAATTTTTATTGTGTACAACAATCAATACTTTGCAACTATAATGACTGGCGACTTTCGTAAACAATTAATATTTAATAGAAGTACTATTGCTATTTTTTAATTAGGCTGCCTTATCTCTAAATTCTAAATATCGATTAAATAATTTATTAGAACAGTAAGAAGAGCTCATTGTAGGTACTTAGTTAACGTTATGCCTACACTTAAAAAAAAACTATGTTACTTTATCATTTGTTTCCTGTAAGGTAAAATTGCTGATTAATTAAAAATTGAATTGTAATAATTTCTCACATTATATAGATTCAACACATATATATACTTAACATGTTTTCATGGTATATATTGGCCTAAAAATATATATATAATAAATCAAATATTTAAGATATTTTGCATGAAAAAGATATTGTTAAATCAATATTTTTATTAAAAACATACCTTTGCTTGTGGATTAACGCATGTGTTTTTGTAAAAGAAAGTTAACCAATATTATGCATTATAGTAAGAATTCACAACAAAATTGTATATAACAAAAGCCTTGAAATAGAAAGAAACGCATTTAATAGTGGTTAAATATGATATAATTATAATAAATCATTATTATCGAATATTAGCATTGTTTAAAAGCAGAGTATCTCAAGCATCAGGTGCATCTTGAAATATTGAAAACTGAAATCTCTTTAATATGACAAAGTAACTTAACACAATGAAATACAAAGCCGAAAACAAAGTTATAGCGAATAAATAATATTCACAGAATATATTTAAATGACCATATTATAGGTATCCCTCTCAATAAATTGAAGAGACAATTAGGACAAATCCAAAATATATACACGGAAAATCACCGATTTCCAATAGATTATTGACATATTCCTCGATTTTCAAGTTAAAAAATTATATGTATAGGAAATTAATGATTTTTCGCGTAACTAATACGGCAGTCGCTATATTGGAATTTTTCTAATTGTGTTTCCAACTTTTTAATATATACATAGTTACAGGAAGATAAACCTTTGAGGGGTAATATCTCAAACAATATTTTTAAAGCGTACTAAAATCGATAACATTTTTAAGCAGCTGCTTTTAGGTAGGTACTAATAACTATTAGACCATAGCTAGGTCACATGTAGTAGCGGCTAAATATAACAAAACTTTAATGTATATATTTCTTTTACAATGTTTGTCTCCAAAAACAGTGCTATATATTTTTTGAATGTCATATCTTTAAAATGATACATAGAAAAGGTAACCTACGTTTAGTCTTCAATGAAATTCGCTTTTATATTTCTGATATTTCGCATAATCCATGTTCATCGGCATGTTCATCGGTAATTTAAATATACCCAAAATATCTCTCGTTTTCAAATTAAATCTGTATCTGCATCCAGTACAGTTTATATAGAAACATACACAATAGTCATACTAAACGACATTGTTGAAACCTTTTAAATAATTACATAATTGGTTTAGTCAGCCACAGAGGTACAATACGATTATTTTGACTATGACAGCGTTTAGGCTTCTGGAAAAATAACAATGGCTTCGATATTCTTTGAAACGAAACAATAAAGAATACGTCGACAACAAAACAAATTTATATAAAAGTAAAAGACCCATTAAAAATTAAATAATCTTAAAATATTTGAATAGGAAAAATAATTCACTATAACACAGCGAAATTTTTTCAGAGAGCTAACAAATAAGAAGTATATTTTCAGTTAAATTTGTAACTATAGAAGTGTGAAAGTGAAGTATTTTAAGGGATTCTAAAAAGAGATTATACAAAAATATATATAAGTTTGACGTTACAGCAAAAATGGTTTATACATATGTATACTTAACAACAGAGCAAAAATTTGTGTAGAAATAAATAAAAATATAAATATAAATGATCGTACTTTACCTTAAGAGATCATTTATTGAACATTTATACTTAACAAAAAACTTGAATTGCATTTAAAGATTAATGTTTAGCGCCGTCACATTTCAATATAAAAAAACATATTTATCATTCTTTGAATTATAAATTAAGTGGGAAAGTCAATTTATATAATTAAATACGTTGAATTTATATTATAAATTTGCTTCAAATTAATTCTACATACATTTTTGGAGCATCGCTTTGGGTTAAAGAAAATTTTTAAAATTAATAAATTAGCACCTAATAATTCTATAATGTTAAATTTATGCAATCTAATTTAATGTATACAGCTAACTATAATATATAGTTAATAAACACAGACAAATTCACTAGAACAAAATCCAAAAATATAAATAAATCTTCAAAGTATATTCTAGTAACATTGATATTAGATATATGTATTAAAAACAGAATTTAGACCTTAAATTTAGACTGAAAAGGGTACTTTCAACATAATTAGCAATCATTAAAATGTTACAGATAATCTGTGACAATGTTAATTAATATTTATTGCATTAATTATGTTAGCATATAAATTACGATCTTAATGTTGCCATTCACATTATTTGAATAATAGATTACGAAACATTTTATTGAAATTAATATCACATATTAAGTGTAGTACGTATTTACAAAAATGAATTACTTTCCTATTTGAACAAAAAAATATTGAAAAATATTTTCACTTACAAATTCTTTGTCATTCCACAGTTAGATGTTTAATGTGTTTTACGCAATACTTATAATATAACATATATAATTATAAATGTATAAATGTTTTGAATGTATTAATATACAATAATACGAGTATACTCGTATGTAATATTTCAAAAAAGTTAAAAATACATAGCGTAAAGTACAAATTTTCTCAAAAAGCGTCTAGAAGGATTGATATACTTACCAAGTCAATATGGTTTGAATATGATTTATATGATTTTAATATATTTAGAAATATAAATATGACAACTATTTTAAATTAAAGGAATAATTTTGTTTGTTTTAAACGCCAAATTTAATCATGATTAAAGTAAAAGAAAACTACAATGTAAACCTACAATGTAAAAATGTAATAATAATATATTTCATAAATTTATAGAAAAAACAACACATAATATCCCTAATTTTGATAAAATGAACATTTTTTAAAACATTCATTTGTTAACTTTAAAGAGTCTTATTTTAATGCAGTAGTAAAATATTAAATGATAAAGTAGTAAAATCTTATTCACACTAGGAATATTTATTAATTTATTAATTTCTATTTATTTAAAATTGTTTTCGTAAGACTGAAATCAATAGATCTAAAACTGTATACTTATCAATTTATATTAACTTCAGACCGAATATAATATGTTTGAAATTGAATCATATATTGTACGTAGTCTATTGCCCCATTATATGGAAAAAAATTGGGTAACAATGCGGAAACAATTACGTTTATTTCAAA
>JAYRBW010080140.1:0-23824 GCA_036023295.1 Invenusta paracnida | reverse complement strand
GAGTGGGGAAACCTACGCAGAATGAAAACGAACTCGCGCGTTCCTTTTATACTCTTACAGCTGTGTCATTGGCTGAGTGCTGTCTCGTTTCTGATTGGACGCGAGGGAGGGGGACAGGGGGGGCGGGGGGTCTTTGTTCTCGTGGCACACCTTTCCTACTACTAATTTGATTGTATAAAATTATGATTAATTTAAAGTTATTCTTCATTATATCAATGTTGAATTTCATAATTATAACCAGAAGGCTTATATGAGTCTTGAAATTCACCCAGTATCAAACATAAGAATAAGAATAAGCTTTCCAATGGTATACCAAACATGTTTAGATCTGAGTTTATTTTATGTCAAAACCTTCTACCCTCACATTACATAAGTGTGAAACATAAAATTTGATAACGCATCAAGTTTAAAATATATAAAAAGGTTAATATCTTATGGTTGTAAGTAAATAAGTAACATGAATGAAAACATGATGCATTATTTCATGATTGAACATTAAGTTATTTAAATATGTTTCAACAATATTTCTAAATTATTCAAAATAAATTGACTGTTTATTCAACTATAAGATGCATTTCTGAAAACATATAAATTAAATTTATTCATCAATAAATCCGTTTAAAATATTTAAAAATTTAATAATTTAATCCTGCTTTTGAATGTATCAAAATTATTCATTAAAATATGGCATTCTCGTACTAAAAGTGACAATGAAAGGTATATGTTATTACGTACAACATATACAGTATACAGTTTTTATTATGAAAAAGATAGTCAAATTGAATGTACTATATAGAGTAACTTGGTGATCAATAAATTAATTGAAACGTGATATTAAGGCAAAATATACTGTTTCAATTGTCTTTTTAATCACCTTTTACTATAACGCCGGCATTTTCTTTTCTATTATTTCAAAGTGTAACTTCCTTAATCATTTTTCTCATATTTTCATTTATTCCAGTTAACTCCTTCATTACCTTAATTATTTTCTTAGTTTAATTTCTCGCTAAAAAGAAAAATACTCTTTTCTTTCCAATGGAAATATATTTATTGTATGAATCTACCATGTAACTGTAAATTCAAATATGAAATAATTGCATATAACTGGTACAAAATTAAATATGTTATGTAGCTCTAAAAAATGTTCTGTGCTTAATTGTGAGCTATTTTAATAAAATATATATGTAAATGTCTCCTTATATAACGATATATACATATATTATGTGCGTATTCAGTAATACTGGTTAAGTCAAACCATCACAATTTAATTTAAAAATAGACTATGCTACGTATTTTATTATATATAGGTATATATATATATTATGTTAGACATTACAAAAATCTTCTATTTAATAATCTTCTATTACCCTGAGATCTAAATTAAAAAAATTAAAAAATTGCTATAAAATGTAGAATTATATCTCATGCAAAAATAAACAATTAAATTAATCTAATTAAGATAATTTATAAAGAAAGAAGTTGAAATGGAACTAAATTTAGGAAAGAAAATTCTCCAATAAATGCGTTTATATAGTGAAACGTTTAGAATTAATTGAAATACTGAAATCTATATATAATAATAAATTATAAAAGAAACAGAAAGACTGTCTTGTTGTAAAAACTTCGGGTGGGAGAACCACACTTTTATTACATTTATAATGATTAATTTTATACATGTTTGGTGTTATAATGTATATTAATTATAGTATACACCTAATCTTATATGTATAAATAAGTTGAACTGCGAGATGATTTTAAGTAAAAATAAAAATGAGATATATTGACATTTTTGAAATTTTATTCTCAGTTAAATATATCACAATATTAAATTATAGATTTGCAATATCAAAGCAAAACATTTTCATGGATTTGAAATTAATCGTTTTATAGAATTGATTTAATATTGATTTTATGTAACTTTAAATTGTTGAATGTTTTAATTTATAATCATAATTCAGATAACTTTTGGTTACTCTCTTGCGCATCAAGCACACAATTGGCACCAGTATAGTAATTAGTCTTAAAAATGCCATCCCATTCATTTAAATAATATATGTTATTAGCAGATACATAAGTAGAATTGTTTCAAATTTTTTTATCTCTACACCTACCCTCCTGCCTCAAAAACTACAGATTGGAGTGTTCATCTATTTTTCCACTTACTCAACATAAAATGAGACCATTTAATAATATCTAGGGTCTAGTATAAATTAGCTGAATGGCTTAAACACATTGTTATAATGAATTTATTTTTTCTGGTTAAAATATAACTTACATTCGCCAATCATTTGAAACGAAATCTAGTCACAAACACGATTTAACAAGCTTTAAATTTCTATTTACAAAAGCATAGTACTTGTATGATTAATTTGCCTTCTAAACGGATTTTATATTAAAGCTCAAAGAAGACAATTCACAGACGGAACGAACTTTATTGCTCTCCACTTACGACCAGGACAAGAACAATATCCGTCACTCCTTGGGTCACGCGCAGGTCAACTTGCAGGATATGGACATCACCAAGGAGAAGACCCACAAACTTGGTCTGGAGTTGTACACAGAGGTAATTATTACCCGTTGCCACCGAGTATTTCGGGATGTGAAAAGAAATTTAAAGCATTCTATGATGTCTTGATCTATGTATATATGTATAATGCTCGAAGATGTCGTATATAAATAAATAACCATGAATTAAATATATCGGAAAAATATAAAAGTAATTCTAGAAATAATTGTATTTAAATTACTATAAAATGATTGGACTGAGAAACATACTTTTCGTACTTTTCATATCAAAAGATTTATTTTGTGGATCTATAGTGCTAAATCATTTTTTATGGTATTTGAAAATATTTTATTGGAATTGCTATAAAAATTAACATAAAACATGGATCATGTAAAATAAATTATACTGTGCTTACATAATAATATATTTCATATATTATTTAATTTTAATTTTAAAATTATAATTATAAAATATATTTCTGTTATTTTGTTTTACTAAATAAATGAAATGATGTTACTTATTTTAAATTGAAAATAGATAACACAAAATCCAAACTATTTTACATTTTTAAATATCATGATTGATATTACCTAAAATCTATACCTATTTATTTATTTATCTATTTCCGACTTAATTCACACAATGTTGTAAGTTATATCTAGTTATAAGAGGAGCATGCTATTGTAAATGCTTTGAACATAGTTTCATCATCTAATTTCATTTTTAAAGACATACATGTATATAAGGATTATAATCATTTGAACTTTTGATGGACTTATTTTTTATTTCAAGGGAGGCATAAATGCCAAAATAGAAACATGCCTTCATCCGTTTATAGCCCGCGGAATATATTTGTTTATATTAATATGTAGATAAAATCTATATTAACCTAAAGATGTGTATAGTCAATCTTTGCTCTGGCAAATACATAATTACAGGGAGTCATAAAAGTTAAGATAATATTATTAAACGGGATATGTAATTTGCACGATTCAAATTGTATATAATGGCGTATAATGATTTAGAAAGCAGACAATTTATTGTATTGATATAGTACTCCCCTTCTAGAGTGACCACGTTAAATCCATATAAAAACGGTCGTTCAAGCGGGGCTGTCGCTCTTTATGGGTTCGACTTTTGTAGGTCTTATAAATAAATAAATTTATATATGTATTACTAAAGTGCCTGTTTGTAGTGAATATATTTGTACTTAGTATAAATATATATAGTTATACCTACACATGTAGTTGGTATTTCTGTGTATGTATATCGGATTATTTTGCTCCGATATATGAAATAATTTTAGCGTTAAATAATTTATTAATTTATCATATATCAATAATTAACGTGTGCTCTACAGAGGTAAAAATGTTAAATGATGGGTCAAAACCCGGTCGCTGGTCACTCTTGCAGGGAAGTCGCTCTTGAGAGGTCATTTTTAATGTAAAACCCGATCTAGCCAAGTCAAAGCTGTCACTAGAGCAGGGAGGTCACTCTTGAGGGGGTCGCTTGACAAGGGGAGTACTGTATATGTGCCACCCGTATTTTAATTTTAAGAATATTTCAGTTAGATTAGTCTGAACACACTATTCTTTTTGTTATGTTTTTCTATTGTTTGATATTTGTATATAAAAAAATCTACAAATTAGTTGTTGTAGACATTTTTGCAGATTACAATATTGTGAAATTTACAAAAGGGAAAACTTTTCCTTAAAATTAACCGCTTAATAACTTAAAACTCAAACGCGTTCCATCTTTTCAGATAACAGGATCACGTATCGGAGAAATTGAGTTGGATCTCATTTATGTCCCGGAAAAGGGCAAACTTCGTTTGGAGATAGTTCAATGTCGTGATCTTAATTTCTATATTCCTGGAGAAAAAAACAGTAGTGAGTTCAATGTTTTGGATGAACTGAAAACTTTTTTGTAGCTTTTTATTGTTCAAGTACTTTTAAAGTAATTCAATAAAATTAATAATATATTTTTTATTTTAATAACAATAATAATACTCATATCTTATCACGTTTTGAATAATATATATTTGAATACCTCGGATATATGTATGTACAATGGCTTTTTATACATAAATAATATTGTCAAAGAGTAAAAATATTATTAATCGTTCAAATATACTGATGTGAACTTAAATCCTAACAATCATTACAATTATTATCAAAGTAGATCACAGATAATGTACGTAATAGATGCCTATTTATAATAGTCATTTTTATATTCTATATTTAGGACGGTAATAGTTTTTCAATGAATAATTTCATAATTACAGATGGAGTTAAACGCTTACACCAATAAATAAATTTACCCTAATGAATAATTTGCAAATTAATCAGTACTAAATAATCATGCATACGTGTTAATAATTTAAAAAAATGTGTCCTTCTTTGTTTTAGATAAAAACATGTTTTTTTCTTTAATACGCTATCTTCAAATAAATCAATAATACAAAAATACATATTATATGATATGATAACTAATACTTAATACCTAAAAAAATTACTAATATGTATTTTGAAATGAAAAATATTACGAACTATTTTTGTAAAAATCGTTTGTTTAGAATATTAAAATTTTATTTGTAAATTAATTTCTGACATAATTTTATAATATATTGTTTTAAAGAATATTTAAAAATGATATAAATGTACATACAAATATTATAAAATTTTGACCGCAAAATTTAACAATAATGCTTTAATATAAAATTTTGATAGATATCAACAATTATAATAAATGGTTCCCTAAAATAATTATACAAAATCCTCATGTCAATGAGCTAATATTCATTTTTGACAAGAATAAATAAAATGTCTTTCCTTTCAATAAAAGTTATTTTTGATAAAAGATTTAAAGGATTGTAAAATTTTGTTTGTGTTCTAAAATCAACAAAGAAACATTTCTATCGGACGGATGCTCTATCAAGAACACTATGTTTAACTAAAAAAGTATTTGAATAATAGTCAAGATTTAATGTTACAAAGGTGATTTATTGCTTTTTACTAATATTGATTGGGAATTTAGATAAATCAGTCGACATCAAAAATCATTATACATCCATCCATATAATATAACAGCTGATGCGTAAAAGTACAAGAAATCTTTAAATGTCAGACGAGTAATTATTATAAATAGAAGTATTCGGTAAGCCGAAACATTCCAGATCATAGTCATGCTAAAACTATAAATCAAGCTCTTTACATCTAACTACTAGAATTTATTTAGAGTTATTTACAATCATTCATATTTTAGTATAAATTATTCTTTGATAAAAATAGAAAAGACGGAATATTAACAAAATGAATGTTAAAATTTATAAATAAATAAATAATTGAATTATGACTTACAGAATGAAATTATTAATAGTAATTTTGCTGAGTTGAATAAGATGGATGATTATATATTAGTGTTTTTATGCTGTGAATCGAAACATATTTTTCAGGCTATATCTTATTATGAAACAATTAATTTGTAAATTGTACTTTTTAAAAATGGTTTTGTTATACTTATAAATTTCAAACAAATTACCTTCGAGTATAGATTTTAGCTTGTCATCATGGTGCCCATTTCTAATAAATTACATATTTGGACACACTTGTAACTTTATCATTGATCCTGTATAATATTAAGTATATTTTTTATTGCAATTTAAATAAGATAATATTACATTAAATAGATAGTACACATACGTTTATATAACAACAAACCAATTACATAATAATTTAAATAGTTGTAAAGTTTATATTCTTTAGAGTAACTTGATTTTAATAGTATATATACATAATACATATATATTTATAGAAATATTGAATAAATAACAATTTATATTTAAGTAAATTGTAAAAATGATAAATAATTTATAAAACTAAAAAAAACAGGGTCAATTTTTTTAAACATTAAAATAAAATTTTAATGGTGTGATTAAATGGAATTAATGCGAGTCTTCCTAATATTATAAGATCATTTCTTAAATTGTAGATATTTTTATTTTCCATAATATTTTGTAAAGTTTGCATTTATTCAAACAAGAATATTTCAATCTGAGCTCCAGTAGGTAAATACTACAGAAATATAAAAAAATATTTTTTATTTGATTAATACATTATCTTTTCAGTCAAAAAATCCGAATAAATGAATTTAACATACATACAGTGTTAGAAAAATTCTTGAAATCTGTGTACCATATGTATATATTTGAATTTATTAATTTATCTCTATGCATATCATTGATAGAGTTATTTATTTGAATATACGTATACAACGTTTGCATGAAGTTTGTATCAATCAATATTTAGATTTAGCAACTTTTAAAAATTCCTTATTGCGTGCGGTAATTTGTTTATGGACAACCTAACATTGATTGAAAAGGCAATGCAAGAGGAAACAATGAATAAGTAAAGATATTTGGATAATGTAATCGAGCCTATTGTCATTCCATACATCACCAGTAATGATAGAAAAAGTAAGATATTTCAGCAAGACGGTGCGTTATCGCTGTTATCCCCATTATCTGGTAGCTCTGTAAAAGAAGCACTTGACGTTTACCTCCCGAGTAGATGGATCTGACGTCGCGGCAGCATAGAGTGGCCAGCACGTTCACTTATAGACTTAACGGTGTGGACTTTTTTCTGGTCATCTTGCAGGAAAGAGTATAAGTACATACAGTGCTGGCCGAAATTTCCGAACACTTGAGGATTTGCATGAAATGAAAACAAGAGATGAAATGAAACAGATCAACCCTATTCACTTCAAGTCTACTTCTTTCGGAGAGTGAGTCAAACGTTTAGACAAGTGCATCGCTGCAAATAGACTACAGTTTGAATGAACATTTTTTACATTACTACTTATGACAAGTTATTTTCTATAGCACTGTTATTGTCATTGTATTTATAGTTATTGCAAATATACTACATAACACACAGATTCCAAGAATTTGTTGCATTTACAAACATTCTGTATGTTTCAGTTTTAAACAATTATTTGATAACACATACGATTGGAAATAATTGTTTTAATCGTTTACTTCATTGTGTTTGCCTTTTAATCGAAAGATCTCTTCGTTCGGGCCGATATGATGCACCATTCAAGAATCCACAAAACTCGCGACACAGCAATCCAAGCTCTCACTCCAGCTCCAGTCTTCCAGGAAATTCTCTCCTTCTCATTGACTGACCGACATCTCATCCATAGTCATGTGATTGTCAACATCATGCAGCGACACTCGCGCACCAACATAGCTTCCATGGGAATGGTCACTCTGGGACCTTTTCTATACGCAAAAAAAGAGGGTCTGAGTCATTGGCGACGAATGCTCGATTCGCCTAATCAGCAAATTCGGATGTGGCATCCCTTACTTTCTCCAGAAATTGAAACTATAAAGTAGTGTAGTCGAGTAATATATACAATCGGCTTGGAGTAAAATGCATGCTAAACTTCTCTTTTATTTAATTTTTTTGTTATCTTAATGTGACATATAATGTTTTTATTATATTCGTAATAGTATATAGGTGGAATTTAAAATTATCTATATTTTTAAACAATAGTCCATTTTAATTATATTCGACCAGGTATATATTTACATAAATGTCTGAGCTATATATTTTTGAATAAAAATTCTACATATGTTATATTCTGAAACGTATAAATCGTTAGTAATAATTTGTGAAATGCAGAATCTCTTACTATTTTTTATATTAAGTAATAAATTATAGCGATAAAGAAAGTTACTATAGCATATCGACGATGAAAATGCAATAATTTTTTTTAAATTTTGTTATAAAAATTTCGATTATTAACTATACAGAGTAGTATGTACTTTTAAACATTTAAGACATTTTCTTAAAAATTTTACAAAAAAATGTCAAAATCCGTATTATTTGGTGAGGCTTTATTACAGATATATACTAAGAATATGTGAATTATGTACTTCAAATATTGCTTAAAGACGAGTTTATAAATTTATTTTACTTATTAAGAAAAGAAGTTTCCTGCGTTCGAACTTATTTTTTACTTTAATGTTTCCTTTATAATTTTGCGGTATTCAGTTTTTGTGTGTTATGCTTACTAAATTTATATTAATACAATATTTACAAAGAGGAATGTTGTGGAACAGGAATTACTTACTCAACAAAATTCTTGAAATGTAGTCATCTCATTTGTTAATCTAGACAGCAACTAAACGTTAGTGTCTTTCAACGGATATCAAGACTGAATAGATATCCGCGAAACTGATTCACTATATGGTGTGTCCAAAGAAATGTCACTTCTTTGAGCAATGATTTGCATAAATTTATTTAGTCAGCTACAAAGGATTCAGCAGGCAGTGACGACATCCTTTTTATTTAATCAGAAAGTAGATATTGTATTCATCAGTTTACTTTTTTAAAGTCAAACAGGTTCAAATTTATGTACACTGTTGTGCGACAATTGGTTCAACTTTTCAAGTGAACAAAATTATAAAAAAAATTATTTCCTATACTGATGCAGTAATTTACATGAAATTCAAACCAAATATTTATCCATCTACTAAAAATATTCCACAATTCAAAACATATTTATATATTATTTATATATTTATTTAATTATATTTAAATATATTTATTGTTTCATATTATTTTTATTTATATTTTCACATTTTCACATTTAAATATTGAAACAGAAATATTAAGCATTAGTGTTTCTACTATACGTAATATAATAGTACAAAATGGCATTCTTTTTACATTACAATAAATGTTTCAAACATTAAAATAATAATCAAATTTATACCATCAATTCTAAAGTTTTCCAGTGCTGGAAAGCTTTTCTTTCAAACATAAAAGTTATGCATTAGTGTTTTATTAAATTTTCATATTTTCATTTTAAATTAGCTTCCTAACGAATAAGCGTAAGACATATAACTTGAGAAATATAAATGAGAAAATGTGTTTTATGACACAAATGCCGTTTCATTACATTGAACATTTAGCAACGAAAAAATAGATGATGTACCTATGTTCTAAAAATAGATTAAAAAAACAAAAGCAACGGCATATCATGTTGCAATTTTAGAAATATAACTACTTTTTTACATTTACAAAATTGATTAAAATTCAGCAAACCCGCTTTGTTTTATACCATATATAATATTTGAAATTTTGTTTATAATATTATATATTTATTTATTAACTTAGATGTGTGGTATTGTATTTGTTTAATCCTAAAACATTGTATATGTTATTATTTTTTCTGTGTATTACTCAACCCTTTTCTATATATGCATATACTTACCTTCAAATAAATCATAAAAATTGTATGATTTCATTAACACTTACATTTGCAACCATTGTACTATATATCTATAATTATATATTAATATTTAGCCAATTAATATTTCTGTCACAATTTGAAGTATAAAATCTTACGATTTTGTTTAATTTTTATTTTGCATGTGCTAAATAAAAATGCAATTTTTTCAAAACATATTCTAAATTCATAAATTACTATCTAGTTGAAATCTTGACTTCGTATTAGTCGTTTTAAATAGTACATATTTTGTAATAAAAGTAGTAAGTTAAAGATAGTATTCTAGTCTTTGCGTTTAAGCTTAAAGATTTTCATAGTATTCCTTTAATAAATGGAATAAGTTATGCACTAAAGAAAAAACTGAAGTTTATCTATATGATGAAAATTTATCGAGTTGGTTAAATTATGCGAACTATAATTGATAAAGTATGAACTATAGGTACATGGTGTATACGTGTGTGTATGTTGTAAAACAATTTCAGTCAAGTAAGAGCTCTGTATAAGCATGGAGAAAAGTTTAAATTTAAAATTGTAGAGTATCTGTAAATGTTTTCATAGATAATTATAGAATTATATTTCAGAGAAAAGGCTCATAAGACTGACAATCTCTTATTTATGTCAAATTACAATGATGATTGGGAAATATTCAATTAAAATCATCAATTAACGTTGTTAAGGGAATATGGAATAAATATCAAAATCATACTTTTTTAAATGTATTCATTTTCTACATCAATAAAAATGTATTTCTTAGTTGTATAAATTTACAATTAAAAGTTATACAACAAAAGAATACTTATCTAGTTACAATGATATTTATATAATATGTCAAATTTGCTTTCTCAAATATCAATAATTTAACATCTACAAAAAAAATGTATTCCTAGATTACAAACAGAATTGTATTTCATATGAGTTAACATTCATAAAATATTTATAATAAATAGATTAGAAGGATATGAAAAACAAAGGACTTTTACATTTGATGTTCTTGAAAGGATAAATAATCAGTCTAAAAATTGTTGTTAAAAATAAACACTAAAATAAATCTGGATAATATGAAGTTACAAAAAGATGTTTTGTACAACAGTATACTAAAATATTTATGTTTACATATATAAGTGAGCTAAAAATGTTTGAATAAATGAAACAATTTGTCAAAACAAGCATAGTATACATCCTAAATGAAAATCTATGTACTTTTGGGTGTTATAAATAGAGCATAAAGGGGAAAAGGATAATATTAATTATATTTATACATATAGCTGATTACCCCTGAACTATTTTTTCTTAAGGTAGATCAATTTGTCTGCACATAAAACCCACAAAAACTACAATCCCGTTTGGACTATACCATAATTTGTATACTTCAGACTAAGAAAAATGTATCGAGCACCTGTACACAAATTTTGTGCATGCAGCACAATATATACGTCTGTGTGTAATATGCACACATGTAGTATTATAGTACAACCGGGTTGAACGATCGCATGGAAATTGATCAAGCAAATTCCTTCGGGCGATATTCATGTATATATGCAACACAAAAAACAGGCGAGCAAGGACTTTTCTAATAGAACGCATTATCCGCCGAAACAAGCGCATATGCATTCGCTAATTCTCGTCGTATTTCTCTCTCTCGCCCTTTATCGCTATGCTTGCGAACGAGAGAGAGAAAATCCTTGAAAATTTTGGGTGACCCCACCGGGTTGGACCTGGTGAGGACGTCCCATTTCGAGGAAAGATTCCCTCCTGTCCCCCTTTCTGTCTACCCCTACCTCACCCCCTGCTGCACAGCTGTAAGCCAGAAATCACAGAAATAGGAGACATACAAGGCTACATGACACAGATCTGCGCATTTAACTCGGGATAAGAAAACAGATCGTTTGCCCCGTGCTATAACCACATCTTAAGCTACCTATTCTCTGTCAAAAACATTCTATTCAAGTCAGTTATTTTGATGATAACTTGGATAACTTAAGGATTGATTGGTGTGATTTATGGTAGAAGGGTGTATGCATGTGTTTTAACTATCTCAACTACTTATTAAATTGATAACTTAAAGGATCAACTTTTAGCGGTTGGGAGAGGCTCTTGTCGGTACCCAGCTCCTCCCCTCGATCGTTGGACTACCGTCGTCGTAGAGATTCGAATCTACGGCTCCCTTCCTTCCCTCCACCATTTTATGTGTTGTTGTGTGTTTCCTTGAATGGGACAATAATAGTGGACATCATGTTGGCCTGTTTGGGGAGGAAAGAGAAATTGGAGTGTATTCAGGAGAATGATAACCAGGAGCAGCAGACCACTCGCATGGCTCCCCTCATGACGTCATCACAGCATGAGGCAACACCCGAGGAATTTATTGATGAACAACTGGTACGTTAGCATCTAATAACATAGCATTCAAAGTGGTAAATCAGATTGGTTTGTATTATCAGCGTGTAACTTAAAAATGGTTCCACCAATAATTTGAGTTTCGATTACTTTATTGAAGATAAAAATTATTTATTATACTATATACTATTTTCATAAACAAGAAATCTATTACTTTATCGCAAAACCTATTATTTATAATAGAAAATAGAAAATAGAAAACGTTAACTTAATATCAGAAAAGGTCATCGAAACTCGGATGTATTGAGCCATTTGCTAAGATAGAGATGAGATCGTTAAACAGACGAATCTAATTGATCATATTAGCTATTTTACTTTCATACAAAATAATTTTAGATGTACAAGACAATATTCTAAAATTACAAAAAGTCGCACGTGGTCTAGAAATTAGCTTTAAGATGGAGCTCATTAGTGACATACATGCAAATATAATTAAGTGAACATTATAATTAACTAGTGTAGGTTTTATATTAAAAAGATCAGGTATAGAAATTTATTTAAAAAATAAGGATTTGAAAACTTAGGGAGTAGTAAAAGACAAAATGTAACTATATAATGATGCCGAAAAAAGTTAAACTATATAATGCAATTTTATAATATTAATTTAAAGTATATCATTTATGTCAAAGCACTCAGATACATTTATACTACAGTGCTTTACAAGAAATTCTTTTAAAATAATATTTTTTAGATAATTGACTGTAATTGACTCTATAATATTTCAACTAAAGTAAAATGAGGACAAAACAAAATGTGTATAACTTTCTAACATGTTTCATATAAATGCAATAGATTTCTACTGAAATAAACTTAATTTTTACTTCAAATTAAACGAAGAAATGTATATTGAAACGGAAAAGCATGCATTCAAAGACATATTAATAAAAGCAATAAAAAACATAAAAATATCAATCAGTGTTTCCAATAAATAAATTTGTTAAAGAACATTAGTTCTCCAAAACTGTATATATGTATATACATATAGTTGTTGAAAAATGAGGAGAAATTCTATGCATGAATTAATCTATTCTATAGTAAGTGAAAGATTTTGACATATAATAAATGTTTCTATATTTTTGGACATCGTCAATTCCTAAAATATAGCTATACTTCAAGCTGAAATAAATCTACTCGATTTTGGAAACAAATATAATTGAAATATCAGAATTCTAAATAAAATGTATTGAAACAAACAACCCGCGGCTAAAACTCGCTGACAGCAAATAAAACAGTTTTCTCTATTTCTGACACGTAGCACACTCTCTGTTATGATTTGTTTTTCGTCTCAGTAGATCGGGCTTTGCGTTTGTCATAGTCAACTGTCCAACTTGATTAATCTAAATGAAAGCTTCTGATTTTCTGCAGAGCTTCTAAAAACATGTGCTAGATTTTCGAATTCGTCTCGTCTGTATTGCAGTAACAGACAGTTAGTAGAGTTATTCATCGAATACCTATTATTTAAAGCTGTGAAAACGCGAGATTCTTATTGGAACATTAAAGTGAATGACTTTTATTGCACAATTTCTGTAAAGGCACTTTACACTACATTTTAATTTAGATAATTCTATTTTAAGCCGTAGATTTGTTATTGAAAAATAATATTTAATAATCATTTTTTATTTAAAGTTAATATTTAGGATTTTTATAGACTTAAATTTTAATGAAAACATTAAAGAATATTTCATATTTCATATTCCATTATATTTTGATAGCATATATACATATAATGCCCATGCTAAGTGAATACAATAATTAAGGAAATTACAATAAATAGCTATTTCTATCCATTAAATTAAAAGTTATTAGTTGAATTAAGTGATATAACGTATTATCAAAAATATAAAATATAATTACGTAGCATTTTGTTAGGTAACATCTGTAATTATTTGTAATTCTTAAAAATGAATTTAGAATTTAAAAAATATCGAATCACAAAAGTTCATTTTATAGTAATAATATTTATTGCTATTTATATTTAAGTTTTTTCGTTATATATTCAGAATACACACAAATATATTAAAATATTTTACAAAATACGAAAACTTAAAACATCTTACAAGTTCTGTTTGTTTTAAATATTAAATAGAAATAAATGTATAGATATTTTCCATGTTATTCTATAATCATCAATAATCGTAAATTAAAGTTATAGTATATAATATGGTATTTATCATAGAAATAGACGTATTTGTTGGCCGCTTAACCTAACCCTAACGCTACGTCTATTTCTATGGTATTTATATATTAATTTTACTCTTAAGGTAACTAAATTTATTAGGCATTTGAAATAATTATAACATCATCTATCTAATCAATTTTCTTTGCACGTATATTGCAAACGAAGTACTGCAAAGTTTATGAAATTTAGTTGCAATATAATGAGAAGTTATTTCTTTGGGAAATTAATTAATTTTGTTCCTTGTCTCTATAAAATGCCTGATTTGAATACAATTTATTAACCTGTCCGTTAAATATGACATATTAATTTTTCACAATAAATCACATTAATATCCGCATATAGTCATTTATCATTCGTAATCTTCTATATCTGTGAGTTAATATACATGAATATATAGAACAAGCATTACAATTTCATATAATTTGAAATAACCGTTTAAATTCATGAGTCTAAAAATAAAATTTATTTTGTAATTGAGGTTTTGCTTACTGAAAACCTATTCAGAAATTTGCCAAATTCTTCTTTTGATATGGAATTAATGATTTTTACAATAATAATTATATTTTACTTTAAACAGTTTTTACGTGGTTTTTAGGTTTAACAGAATAGATTTTAGATTAACAGAATTGCGTTTTTTGCGTTTTTTTAGTTTCAATTAAACATGGAAACTAATACCATAATATTATTATAAAAGCATTATTATATATAATAAATTGTTGATTAATTAAGATTTAATCTTAATTAATAAATTTAAGGTATACATAACTTACACATACCATATATGCATTTAGGCCTAAACAGTCTTTATAGGTGATATATTTTTTACAAAATGTTACCTGTGAATTTAATATTTTCCGATTTTGTTCACAGTACATTCTAAAATATGTTGCAATCATACATTTAATTAATGTGTAATTGAAATTTTTTGTTAATATTGAATTTGTAAAATGCAAAATATTCTATAATTTAAAAATACAGTTTGGGATCAATTTTTTTATTATTTTAAGCAAAACATATTATACATCCTTAAGTACGAGTAATGAAGTATATTATTTTAGTAGATATGTAGACATTTCATAATACACAAATAATTCATTTAAACGAGGTCGTTTAGTAAATGAATTTGTACACTGTTTTTTATTTGTAAGATAAGTATACTCAAACGAATCATAAGGGGACAGAATCAACAAATCATTTAAATAATCTCCTTCATTTGAAATACAATATTTATGTGAATAAAATATTCTCTACAACATTCCACAATTTATGTAGCTATATGTATAAAACATATACAATACTTACAGATGTATATATATCTCTACTCCTAGTAAGGAAGGGTAGAGAGAAAGCGATACGAAAAGTACTCACTTATCACTAATTTGTCTAAAGGAAGGAAAATCCACTTAAATGAAGCTCTACGGAGCATTGTGTCCAGCCTTTTTCGTTCTGTCCCCTTATTTGCCTCTCCTATAGAGCTATAGGAGAGAGTCAAAGAGACGAGCAATCTGAAGAAAAGGAAAGGAAGAGACTGAACGGACAGTTACAGGCGTGAATTATCTCTTGATATGTAGGAATTCTTCTCTTGAGCTAATCGAATACGTGCGAATACTGAGCTGGTATAGTGTTGCGTCGATCAGCTAATCCTCCACCCCCTGACTCGCTGGTTGCACTCTCGACATCTTGCAGGCCATTCAACTGAGTCTAATCAGATTATCTCCGAGAGCAGTGTTCATCCTCCCCACCATAGACACTAGCTCACGGATTCCACGTAGTAAGCCCTTTCAGTTCTATTCTGCCCTCCTGAGAACGATGTTGTGTTTATCTAAGTGACTGAATAGTCAAGAAAGCCCCCGGTGATACGTTATACCTTGTATAAATTTTGTTATAAGTCTGATCAGAAATTTAATCGATGCTCTAAATATCACATATTTATTATTAAATATATAAATATATAAATGAATATCTATTTATTTATAAATTTAATATTATTTCTTACACGTTTATTCGCTATTCTTTCATTCTTCTATGCATCTTCACCCTTCTGCTTTTTAACACCGTTGTCGTTTTATCGACTGTGTTGTCTTTGTTGTATAAAGTGCTATAGTACATTTTATAAATAGCAAAAGTAATAAGTAAAAATCATAAAAGTAATGCACTAGACGACTAATTTAATTATCCATTAATGAAAGTTCAATATTATCCCGTCTGTTTTTTCCCTATTTTATTGTAAATTTTATTAATTCTTATGAATTCTTATTTTTCTACTATCATTATTCACATTCCAATTTATTTATTTTTCGTGTTTCCTTTATTCTTTTTGTTATTTTCTTAAGCATATTGTTAATGTTTACGTTCTTAATTCCCTTTTACATTCCCAACGTGCATAAATTTATTAACCATTTTACGTAGTTTATATATATATAGTTAAACTCGTATATTATGTACATAGCGAAAGGAAATATAATGCGCAGCTTCCTGATACAGCTGCAGCTACTCATCGAATTATTTTATCATGGAAGATCAGAGAACGAAAATCCTGTATAAAGGAGGCAGAGAAGTTAAAGATAGCATTTCGGTAATGGAATTGGATTTATTATGAAACATTTGATTGGGCTGTGTTGCCCCTAGACTGGTTCTTATCCGAATATAATATTATTGTATTACATTTGGGCTCCGTTCTGTCTCCCAGTTCTGTCTCTCTTTCCTCTCTCTCTCTCTTTTCGTTCCTTGATTTCCAAGTCAAATAATCATGCATTTAATATTGATCGATATACGATAGTTCGGCTATCAAATGCGCATGAAATGATTCATTCTCGAGCTGGCTATATACATTTATATTCACATTTGAGTTATATATGTTTATATACAGAATAACTGCAGAAAACGCACAGAGAGTTTAAAATAGTGAAGTTTTATACTGACGGCAATAATTCTAGCAGAGCTCCAAAATTTATAAAAATAGCGCACTTACTAACTAAACTTTGGTTTATTTAAGTGACGAAGCTGTCATTACGACTTATACAATATCTCTCGAAAAACTATTTTTTCAACAACATATTTTATTCATTTCGTGTGAATTTTTATATCTGTTTATGCGTATAATATGAAGAATAATATCCTATAGGATAGTTCTCCTAAGGGTGCCGATATCACTAATGTTAGACAATAAAAATAAATCTAAGGAAAGTGTCACTCTCAAAATCTAAATTAACTATAAAGGATGCATCATTATATATTTTCCTGTGACACATATACATATGACTTTTTAAAATAAATTAAAATATAAAATAACATGACCAAAGTTAAAACCTAGAAAAATTAAATTGTGTGAAAATAATATGTATTTAAAATAAGCCCAGAAATCCAGGTTGAATTAATAGAATTGATTTAGAAACAATTTTAATTTATGTAGTATAATGTGAAAGCTACTTAAATATTATTATATAATATAATTAACCTATTTTTTTAATATTTATATGAATTACATTATATAAAAACCTGATTTTTAAAAATAAAATACATCCATCTCTCTAAATAAAAATGTTCATGGTAAATGATTGTTTCCTTACTAAATTGTACCCACCTAATTACTAATTTGAAAAATTCAGACTTTTAACCCCTTACGTAGACTCTGTAAGTTTATGTATGCATGCATGTGAAAGGACATAAACATAAACAAAAATAAGAATTGATATAGAATGTTAATTAAAAATAAATAATTCGATTATTCGTATAGATATGACAAATTGAGCAGCCATAACAATACTTGTAAAAATGTCAATTATACGAATTTTTACAAAATATACTGTGAACATCTATAGACTTTATACCATAAAAGTGTTCAGAATTGAAGAAAAATATTTATGTGGTAAAATTAATATTTTCTATATATCTAAATCTGTAACATCTATATGCCAATATTCCATACATATTTTGATCCATAGTCATATAGGTAATCCACTACAAAAATGAATGCAAAAGTGATTTTATTTTGTTCATTTCTATGATAAATTTATGAAATGAACACAGCTATCGAATACCTCGTTTTATCACAACTGCATAGTGATAGTCTGCATACTATTTTCATAAGCTAGATGTATTTATTTTTAATGAATTTTAGTTATATTCTATTTTTTGTAAAAATTAATAATATGTAAGTTAATTTAATATTATTACAATGTGTGATAAAGTGCAATTTGATAAAATGTTATTAAATTAAATTGAAATTAATAAATAGTAAATCATAATAATATTATTTAAGATGTACATACTTTATATTTTCAACTAAATGACTGTAAATCCTTTTCAAAATTTCGTAAATTAAATTTAAATATATGTATATATTAATTAATATGTCCAGTCAGTGGATAAAATGTAACAAGCTTTTCATAATGTTTACTACAGAATTATTAAGATCAAGGAATTCATCTCATGATTATTTCCAGATATAAAATAATTCACATAAATAACCATTTATTAATTAAGTATTTATCGAGAGAAATTTTTCCATCCCTTCATACTCTGTAAAACTGCCAGACGTTAATCTATTCTTGCTTGATCTTGTCGCACATGCAGATATAAATCTAACGAGAACATATTCATGCAGATAGTTTGAGTTTTCTGTGCCAGGGAAATAATAGTGTATCGATCTGCCTGATTGCAAATGTTTGTAGCTTCTAGCAGAAGTCTGTGCAGCGCTTTCCTCGCTTTCTCTCCCCTTCCCGTCTTAGCTACAAACTAACTTACAGCAATCCATTCGGTAACCCCGGACACCAGCCTCAAATGTTAATGTGTATCTGATTTTAGTGTGCGCTATCTCGCTTGTGTGTACCTATATCTTGGAATACACAGTCTTCGTCTTACAATAACGGCAGCAACAACCAAGAAAAAACTCTTCTATAAGAAAACACAACTCTGTTTCAACGCTGAGGAGTTGAGTTGACGGAAATTGTAAGGAACCTTTCGGAACCTCTGATCTCATTTATTCTAATTAGAATCCTGTTCGCCAGAGCACAAATCCCAAAAAGTCAGATTAACTGTTCTGGCCTGACTGTGTTTTTCTACATTATTTAAAGAAATTTAATCCAACTTCCAGACGCTCACTGATCTTTCATCGCATTCCTCCTCCTAACATTTTTCTCCTTCTCTCTCTCTCTCCCATCTCTCGTCTTGTTAAACATATCTATTCCACCCCCAGTGGGATCGATGCATACCTACTAATGTCTGTGTGTGTGAAACTCTGAGGTTTCCTCTGTTGTTTTGTCTGGAGATTGAAAGCTTCTGCGCTATTGGATGTCTATTTCCCTCTCCTCTCCCTGTTTCCACGTTTGCCATTGTCTGGCTCGCCCTAGCCGTCTCGCCTATTGTCGACGAAGCTACGCAGTTCTTCCATGCACTGTTGTAGCTCTTTAGCCTCTCTACCTCATCGTTGTTCAAAATGGCGTGGAGGGGATAACGAGGGAGACGACGAGGTAAGAGAAGGAAAAACGTGGTTAGCGCATGAATCTCTTCAGAATCTACAGAGGATGCCCCTAACACCGGTTGTCTTTCACGTTGAGGTGGCTTAGCACTTCTTAACTTTTAATTGTATATTCATTTATTCCCACCCTCAACACAGTTACCTTCGATCTATTACGTAATAGACACTTTTTATTTTATTTTTTATCTATCTACATAGAGATATTCAATTTATTGTTTTCAAT
Organism: Invenusta paracnida; assembly: GCA_036023295.1. Classification (NCBI taxonomy): domain Eukaryota; kingdom Metazoa; phylum Platyhelminthes; order Proseriata; family Coelogynoporidae; genus Invenusta; species Invenusta paracnida. Next base: position 3,747 of record JAYRBW010080140.1, on the reverse strand, counting down.
TATGTTGCATAATATTGATATGCCGACTGTTGTACAACATAAATAGGTTAGCTGCTTTAAATTCGTCTTTCCAAAGAAGCGCCATTATGTGTCTTTCGCACTACTAACTTTCATATCTACTTCGCCTCAACCGGTCAACCGACATTTCAAACCCTTTTCAAAAAACAAACTCCGCCCCAGACCCCGACCCTGCCAGTAAATCACCTGCAACAACAAGATAATTATGTCCAAAATCCGAGCTTCACAAACTTTTGGCTCCATTAACGATTTGGTGAGATGCGTTGATAATATTGTTTATATTTTAAAATGCGTCACTGTTTATTTAAATTGATTAGTATTAATATTTTTCTTATAATATTAAATGCTTAATTTTGTTTTTGTAGCTCAGATATTTTCTTATAATGAAGATGTAAAAAATTATTAATTTAATGAAAAAGTTTTTAATCATTTGCTTGTTCAGATTATTTTTTATAGCTGAATATAATTTAGCTAATTTAATTAATCTATAAACAAATAATTATATTTATAGGTTTTATACAAAATTCCTAAATATATGCATATACTTACATGCCCAAATTAATGCAAAAATCTAAATACGCGCATCTTATAAGATGTCTAGACCCCTATGTAGATGTCTAGACAGCCAGATTTCTAGACTGGTAGACTCGATAATTTGTTTCAGATATAGTCGACTAATGCAGCGTTAAAAATTAGTAATTGAATGAGATGGTATTCTCATACTACTTGAATAAATTGGAACTCATAATTAATAATTTAAAAAACAAAATTTACAAATTTTCTAATCTTTTTGGCATGTAGTGTATATATGTAAATAACTACTACAATACAATTTCAAGTACCATCTACATCTAATTTAAAGCATAATTTGTTTTAACAGTTAAATATTTTTAACTCAAGAGTTCAACTATATGAGTATATATCAGTAAATGTAAATTGCGGACTATCAACATATATATATAATAAATTATATTTAAACGATTTTTTGTAAATTATATTAATGAATTTCTACAGTATATCTATAGCGTCGTTTAATGCCTCTAAACTCTCGGATGCTGTTAATTTCATTATTATTTTGTGTATATTTGTTTGAATTTTTGTATTGCGAGTTTGTGTAAACGACATAAATAAAGAAATAATAATAATACTTATGTTAATAGTGTTAGTAAATATGTAGTTCGTCTTATACGTAAGTTACCATCAATAATTTTGTGTATGTTTGCAAATATTTTGCTTAATACAAACATATTTGCAACTTAATATATAAAAAATATCGAAATTCATTTTTTTTATATTTGTAAATAATAGTGAAGATATTTTCAGAAAAAGTCTAACGGAATTATTTAAAATGTCTGATATGCCACTGCCACTAACATATAAACTTTTTTTTTCATCTATATTTTACATATCTTTGTGAGTAAATTGTGGACATTATATTTTCTGTATATAAACATATGCACTAAAAATGTATTTTCCGCTGTAACAATGAAATTTGCTGCTTCTGTGAAAATAATACATTTGCAATAAGAATTATAATTTAAAAATAAAACAAAATAATTAATATAAAGCGAGTAAAGAATTTAGGTCTTATGCATAAGACATAATATATTTTATAAATATAAAGCAGATTATAAACAAAGAAGTATTTCGTTTAGATCTCAGAGACTTAATTTAAGAGAAACTTTATGAAAAATTTACAAAATTTAATGAGATTTTTTTATCAAAGCATAAATTAAGCTTTAATCGTATTTTTGAAGATAAACAAATAAAATAATAACAAAATGATCATTTTTTTCATTGTTTCATTTCTTTTAAAAAAAATAAAAACACAAACATAAATGTTTTCGTTGAAACAAAATAGCACAAAATAAGCCGAAATATGATCAAATAAAAATTTAATATTATTTTATTTTTTAAGGAAACTGTATTTCAGAATTTTGCTTAGTACAATGCTTTTAAAAGTATATAGTATTTTACTATTTTAGTATAAATTATTTATATAGTATTTCAAATTATAAAATTAATCATTACGTTTAAGATATCTAAAAAAACGATTTTAAAATTGATTTATTCTTTTAATTTAACTTATATATATTAGAACATCTTTTATAGTTTAAATGTCGACGATGAAAATTCACCATGACTAATTCGTGTCAATATAAAATGTTCGTTAATATTTATTATTTAACTTTAATTCACATTAATTGAATTGAGCAAGCTAAGTTTGTTCTCATGTTCCTATTAAGATGCGATATTTAAGATAAGATTTCGTAGATGTAGAACGATTAAGTAATATTTGTATAAATATCAAAGTTTATGTACGTATTCCATTACCCTCTTTACTGCTCACAGCGAAGCAACATATATAGTGTGCAGACTTTTAAAACTAACAAATTATGTTAAAATTTCTCTTATGAAAAAATAACTTAATTGAAAAAATCAAGTCAGGCATTTAAGTAAATAAACGGTGCTTTCCGTCTACGGTTTATACTTTAAAATGAGAAGATTTTTCAGATTGTTATATGAGCTAGGCATTGGCAGTTTCCGTGAACTTTTCTGAAGGTAATTAAATTCTAGGTAAGAAAAACACGAATACGGTTGTCTGCTTTTGTCAAAAAAAGTAAAACTTCTAAAACTTGGTTTCTATCGCAGTATCTCTATACCTGACTGAACACAAATTTATACAATATCTCTCTTTATAGTGTATTCAATTCGCTGATTAACTACTCCTTTATATATAATAAATTTGAGACCAGAAAAAAAATAATTACAATTTAATGTGACCATAATTAAATTCTAATGGCCATTTTAAGAGCGTTAGGTTTCAGAAGAATTACATCGGACTAGTTACGACTTTGATATAAGGATACTTACAGATTTTCATTCTATATATTGTTGCTGTTTAATTATGCAGAGGCGGTGTGTCCTGGGTTTTTTCATACTTTATATTGGATAGAAATTAATCACGAAACTACGAAATTTTCTGCTCTAACAGTACTCCCCTTATTACGTTCATCGTATGTTACTGACCATTTCGTGAAACTAAATAAGGATGTGAATGAATAACAATGGAAATAATCTATTAAAAAGCTATAATCACAAATATGATATCCAATAAATACGCTTTTTTGCATGATTGAATGCAGTATACTGAATAATTAATTAAAAATAGGTTTATTATAAAGGGATACTTCAAATAATAGTTTAGTAGGGGAAGCTTGGGTAATAACGCCCATTTGGTAATAACGTCCACCCACTTTTTCGTTAAACTAACTAATTTAGAACTCTAATATAACTTCAAAATAACTCTTATATAACTACTATTTTGCTAATATATGAACTAAATTAAAATTTGTAAATAAACTATTGGCGGAAAATTCAAATTAAAAAAAATCACTTGTTTTGATGTAAGTTACTATTTTTGCTTTTAAAAATTAACCTGTATTTGATAGGTAATCTATTTTACTATTAATTTATTTAACGTGATATAATATTTTATTTTTACATTAATATAAAAGATTTGATGGTGTAATACTTTCCATATGACTATTTAATTTTATTACCCAGTTACACATTTTATAAGATAATATATTTTTTTTAGTCAGAGATTTGTGCCTATAAGCTGTATATACGAAATAAATATGTTTATAAAAATAATTAAAACTATTAATAAGAATTCTTATCATTCTGAAAGTTATACATGCCTTATTATAAATTTTTAGAATGCCT